>CABFVX010000525.1:0-41654 GCA_902151425.1 Timema shepardi | reverse complement strand
CCCCCCCCCCCCGAAATTTTCGCCTGGCTACGGCCTTGATTTTCATTATACAGTACTCAGATTTCACCTTGTACTTGTTGGTAATCAGCCCAAGGTTAAAGTTCTAAGACAGAGGTATAGTATTTAGAGGAGTTTGACACTTCAGCACAGCTGGTAGCGGACACGCCTACTGAGCTTGGTGCGATAAGTCAAGGATTCCCCGAATTCTAATACCGGTTATGGGAAAAAGCGTATCATTGTGAAATTGTCGGCTGGAAGACTAGGTGATATTTATTCTAAAAATAGGTTTGTTTGTAGGTCGTGTACGGATTGTCAGTGTGTTGGTTTTATAATAAGGTTTCTATATTTTTTAATACAATTAATAAAGCCCTTTCCCCTGGAAACCTTCCTCACTATTATTCCACTATCCTAATGATTTAAATTTGTCTAAGTTGTAGACATCACAAACAATTTACGGTAGGCTCATCTTTTCTCAGCATCAATGAATCACGCTACTGATAAAAAAAATATTTGGTTGTTAACTGATGTATTCCTGGAAAGGAAAAGCTCAAATATTTGAAAATTACTAAAAAAAATTATCAGTTTTGAGTTATTAGTGTGGGATTGTAATAATTATTATTTTGGTAGCATCCTAAATGCTGTTTGGTTGTTTGCCATTTTCATAGAACTCTTGATCATAAACATATTCTATTTTTTCTCTTATTAAATATCATTAATTTATTATTTGTTGTGTATTAAAATATATGGTTTACAGTGTTGATTTGTCTAACTATTTACTATTTTCACTGTGCTAGTCTAAAGCTGGTTTAAAATAACAACTAGGATCATCATAAAGAAAAGTATTTCAATTTTATTTTAATAAGCCAAAATTAAAATGCATTATCAAAAATGACTATTGTGTTACACTGGATTTCCAGTAATGGAAATATCGGGGCTTAAATCCCGGTCGAGTGCACTGAAGTCGTTTTTTACTAAATGGTTTCCCACTCTTACTCCACGCAAATGTGAGTTCATTTCCTCCTAAACTCTATCTTATTATTCCCTATTTTATTAGCATAATATTAATGTTTGTGTATACATTGAACGTGATGAAAAAAAATCATAGAATGATTGCACTTTACACAACAAACAACACTATACACAAGAGTGAGAGATGTAAAGAACGAATCATAAAGGTTTTAACTCTAAAACACAGAAATGGAATATTATGATTAAAGAAGGAAAAAAGTAATTTATACATTTTTCCCGTGATCATTGATTGGTGCAGTTTGTATTCAAAATTATTTTATATAAATATAGTATGTGCCAAAATCTGGAGGAATCGTAATACGCTATTACCAAACAATCAATATAACTATTAAATACATCCGATTAATTTTGAATTAATAGATGCATTTTTATCACCACGTTTGTTAAGTTCATACGCACACAAGATATTACTCTAATGGGGTATGGATGAGGAAGAAAACATCTTAGAGGTAATATACCAATGTTTGATTGGAAGGAGAGTGGGAAAACATTTATGAAAAAAAACACCCTAAATAGACCCAACCGGAATTCTAACCCCGATCCCCCGTCATCAGTAGGCCAGTCTAACACAAGAGTGACGTCTTAGACTGTTCGGCCACGGAAGCGAGCTATTGGCTGCATTATTATACCATTTTGATAAATAATAATACCTCACAATTGAACATACTGAAACATTAAATATAACTATTGTATAAATTATAAATGAAATCCATACATTTAAAAATAGAAATAGACCTACATTCACATAATTCATATAAATACACTGATCACTACTGATTTGAACTGGTTTATCAATAACTAGCTGACCCGGCAAACGTAATTTTTAAGTAATTTCTAGTTATTAATAAAATAGGAATGATTAATAGTTAATATGAGAGTTACACTGAGATAGCAAAATAATAATTGTCAACGTTACTACTACACTTGATGCATAAACAATAATGATGGCCGACAACTGTGTAGGGAGTGAGAGAAGTCTTATTGTGTGAGAGAAACAGGAGACCGGCTTCGTTCTCATCCCTACTCCGTGCTGTTTACTGGGTCAGAAGTGACACCTGTAGACAACTGGCGGGGATAACTAATTAAATGACGATTGATCAGTTATCGACCGGGGATGAAAAATGATTAAATTACTAAAATGGCTATTAAAAAATAGGGGTTGGTGATAAAAGGGTAAAAATTTAGGGTTGTATGTATTTTTTAATGCGACATAATAAAAAAATAAAGATATTAAAAAAATGTCTAAAAATTATAGAAAAATGTTAAGGGTGGACAACCCTTATCACTAAGGGGTATGAAAAATAGATGTTGGCCGATTCTCAGACCTACTCAATATGCTCACAAAATTTCATGAGAATCGGTCAAGCCGTTTCGGAGGAGTACGGGAACGAACATTGTTACACGAGAATTTTATATATAAGATATAGAAACAAACTTACGATTACGTAAATGATATAAAAATCAACTTGCAAATAAACTCAAAGTCAGTGGCGTCGTTAGAATGAAAGATTTAATAAAACTATTATCATGAGATCAGGTTACTTTAATCACAAACATATTATTGTTGTAGCCAACACATATATTAGCTGCGTAATTGAACAAATTCTCAATATTGTATTTTATAAATACGTATTTACAGTCTACACCATTAAAAAAAAACTTGTACATTGATTGTGAGCCTGATGACTTATTTTCGTGACCGCCAGAGTAATTATCTCCAAAACCAAGAAATAAATAAATCTGAAACTTGATGTATTTTATGAAATCTGAGAACGATGAAACATAAGAGATGACACTATGCATACACTTACCTACTTTAGGAAATTTGCAAGTGTAGGCCTAATCCTTCAGTGTCTGTATATATATATATATATTTTTTTTTAACCTTTTCGAGACTGTTCTCTTAGACCATTTAACCACGTATTTAGGTATAAACTAACTCATGAATCAAGAAACATAGAAAGCTGAAACTACTCGTTCGGTTTCAAAGCACATAAATTAATAACACTGTGTTAGGGATGGGGAAGGTTACATTTAGAGGAAGTGTGCCCACAATTGCGTTGAGGGAGATTAGAAAACAATTAAGGAAAACCCGCCCTCAGTACTCCCAGCCGGGATTCAAACCAAAATCTCCCCATCACCAGCAATCCAGTCTAATGCAACAGTTACACTCTATATTAAGCGTCCCAGAGATTGCAGGAATCCAAGAATTGTTCACTTTCTAGATGTATGTTTGAATATGATTTCTCTTCTTTTTCTATAGAGCTTTACTACCAATAATGAGTTTTGATCTTAAGTCCAAAGATAAATTTCACGACACACAAATGCGGTTAAATCTACTCTAAATAATACCCTACTCATTCATATACCACTAACATAATTAATTGTGGATATCCGGGGTGGGTGGTAAGACGCAATGAAGATCATTTCCGCTTCACACTATAAAATATAAATAAATAAACTATATATAATATTTTCATTATTTAATAGGTTTTTTTTTGTATGGCAGCTTGCACCTGTTCAGGCTATACACATTTTATCAAGCTACAGTAGCCCCGTGGCTTCTTTGGTGCTGACTGACAGTTCATAGATGTCTTCTGACAGTCAACATTTAAGTATATACCTAAGTTTTGGACGGTCAGAAGTGACAGCTGTTAAACACATGTTTTTGAAGAGCATATGGTTCGACGTAGGGATACATAATTTGGTCTGGTAACTTTTCAAAGCTTTTTAACTGTCAGCTGTGAGCTGTCAGTCAGCACCAAAGAAGCCATGAGGCAACTGTAATTGATATAGGATGATCAAGCTAGAATTGGAAATGTACCCGCATTTGTGTGTAGGAAAAGTGGATTCTATTTAGGAAAAACACACCCTCTGTACAGCCGGACAGGATTTGAACACAACTGTTTCATCACTGGTAAATCAGACGAGATGAGCTTGACATTCAGACCGGGTGCCCACTTGTGTGGTTTTATCGATTTTTATGTACGCGATTTGTCAAAAAATGATAGTTGCAAAACATTTTATGATATTAAAATGTATTTTATAACGTTTGTAACTTTTCTTGCCTTTATTTTACTATGGACACGTAATTCTAGACCGTAAAGAATAACGCTCCCTATGAGATGAACCAGAATAATATTTCAGTGTTATAGAATTGATATACAAAGTGAAATATCCTTGGTTTAATTTCCGTGTCCAACTGGTTAAATTGCATTTTATTTATTTTAATTGAATAAAAATTACATGGTTGGCTTATTGATAACCGGTTTGACAAGCATTTTCAACTTTGACCCTGGAAGCTGAGATTCGGAATGAACTATTTAATGGGTATATTGTAGGTAGTTATTCACACATTTTTATTTTCACTGCCTTGCCACATTGTATACCATGCTGATGAATTTCCTTAAAACTCACCTTTCACATACTATGTTCTTAAATTTAGTTTATCGTAATTGTAAACCTAACCGTAAGCGTTTTCACTCCCCCTCTACGCAAATGCTTCTACATTTCCTCTAAATTCTAACTTGTAGTGATAAGCGAAGGAAAACAACAAATATATGTTTAAATTTGTCTTCTAGATGTCTAGATCACTGTCTATGACAGAGATTGTCGACAAACACGCCGCAAGTCCAGCGGCAGTCAAAAGCATGCATAGCCATTGATTGCCATAGACCAGTACTCTCCATGCGTGCACTATATGACCTCTATCGCACTACTGGGCAACATTATTTACTATGTCTTGCCGCCGACCCAAAGCAATGTAAGGCACAGCTGTGCTACATCATCTCACTCTTTCCATATGGGAATGAAATACCTAAATCACGACTATTTTCAGTACTTTCATGATGCTTTCCTTGAAACGTAAGGGCCTAACACATTTTTACACAAGCGTACTTTATACTTAGATTTGCTCAAATAATCGTGTGATAATGTTCGTCATCCGCAAATTACCTGACACCTTGTTTCTATGTATATGTGACCCAAGCTCTAAAGTTAGAGGGGTTCAAATATATATATACAAATCGCAGTGTGAATAACTTTTTTGTGTTGAAAAATGCTGGGTACAAAACATGTCCCCAGCGCACGCAACTCACTCCTAGAAGCGGGAAAAATACGGTCCACCGTCACTGAATACCTAATAATATACAAAGAGTTCGAAGACTTTGTAAAAAGAGGTTTGGATACTAAACATTTATAAACCTAGGGATAACATGACGTAACTAGAATAGTAAAATATTTCAAGTCTTAAGAGCATTTTGGTTTAATTTCTGCCAAATTTTATTATAGAACAATGCATATATTTTGAAGAATTAAAGTTCCTCATAGATACAATAGTAGTAAAATGACCTTGACTAAGCGCAACAATAAAAATCGATATTATCCAAAAGGAAAAACATTTCATAAACATTTACTCTTTTCCCTTTTTCTAATTTGTTATTAGATACCATGTAACTATTATGTGAATTTAATACCAACGTATGGCATTATTAACTTTGAGTAAGACAATCTCTAATATTATAGATGATTTCTCCAATATAACACATTTCTGCACTAGTTGCGAAAAATACAACATATTCGTTAAATGGTTTAACGTTAATTGTTTATAATAAGTAACAATAATACGCAAAACGTCGTTAAATTTTGAATGTACAGGAATACTCTAGTTACCTAACCTTCCTCAGTAAATCTTTACTTAACTAATCCTGAGACACAACTCACAAGTACGATAAATAAAGTTAATTTTATATTTCTCACAGACCAGCGTAACGCATAACTTTCCTAACATTTGAAATTTGACATCATGTTCTTAAAGAACTTTCCCACACAAAAATTTACTAAACTCATATTGAAACACCATTCTCAAGCGACATAAATAAAGTTAAATTGATCAGTATAATTATCAAGCGTAACGCATAAATAACATTTGAAAAGTTCTGACCTAATGTTATAAACAACTGTCCCACATTAATATATACTAAACTCATATTGCAACACAACTCGCAAGCGAAATAAACAAAGTTAAATTGATTTTTATAACTGTCAAACTTTAATAACATTTGAAAAGTTCTGACCTAACGTTATAAACAACCTTCCCACATTAATATTTACTAAACTCATATTGCAACACAACTTGCAAGTGAGATAAATAAAGTTAAATCCACTGTTCTGCAAAAAAAGAAAAAAAGAACGAAGATTTATACCAAACTTCAATAATTATGTTTTTTAAAAAAGGAATGATCAAAATGGAATTTTGAATAGTTTATAATTTTTGAGTTTACGCCGAAAAAGAATGTCATCTTACATTATATGAATATGTCCTGGAAGCCTCCTTCGTCCTACAGTGTCCAAGCCTAATCCAAGAGTAGTCTCTTACTTGACGGATGGTTCTTTATACGGTGCACACTCGTCGAACAATCGAGATGGGATTACAAAAAGGTGGGGTTCACTGAGATAAACACACAGGAAGGGGGAATGCGCGCAGCACTAGAAACGTCGATGTTCTTCTGGCATGGAGTGGCAGTTACTACCCCTTTCTAGCATGTTCTCGTTGTTGATGTTGGGTGGTAGGCTATTGAGCAGGGTGGTGGTCTCTAGCGGCGAGATGCGGCACTAGGCTCGGCGCAGATAGTTGTTCGCTGGTTGTTATTGTTACCAGACATGTTATTAAGTCGAGGTGCCTGGCCTGGTCGGTTAGATTGGGTAAGTGTATTATGACTGACTTGCCCATTTTATATACTTGGAGCATAAATGCTACAGCTAAATCACAAATAAAATTAACAAATTAACTAGAATTAATGGAAAAAAGAAACTAAATCAAAGCGAATCACATAAAACAAATTATTTTCCAATACATTATTTTCAGCATAATAGCGATATTTATCCATCGATCAGAGGACTGAACAAGGATTCTTCAGAAGATTGATGAATTTGTGATAATTATTAAAAATGTTCCCACATGTTTTATTTGGACCATAAATGTAATTTTAAGCTTTGAAGGCACTCTGGATAATGAGCTCAAAGGGTTGTGGAAGCCATTTATAAATATCCACCAATCACCTTGGTTGCGAATAATAATCGTGGTGATAATTATATCGTTTTATTTCACTTGTATCTCCTAAATATATTTTAATAATCCATTATTACCATCAAAAATCAGGTGGGAGTTTTGAAAAGGGCGTAAGTTACGCATGAAGCTTAATTAACAGACGGCACTGTTGAATATTGTGTTTATTTTATATTAAGGACATTTTCTCCCTTAACTTAGGAAATATATATTTTTATATGTTTCAAAATAGTAAGAATTGGTTAACAAAGTATATTTCATATTGCCTTATTTGAATGTGATTAAACATAAAAGTACACGATTGTGTATTAGCGTTTGAAATTGTATTGGTATATATTATGTCAAAAAATTATATTATTGTCTAAAATGACCAGAAATATGAAACACAAAATGGTGTAGGGTAATTATTCAGCTCTCTATTGATTATATTTCAGCAATCTAACTTTGATAGAATAATCACTTCAAAATACACCAAAAGGCTTATCTTGCTGATCCACTGAGATGAGCAACATAATCTATATTCATTACAAAGTCACCCAAAGTTTTCTGGTGTAGGGAAGGCATTGTTGGTTTGTTTGGAAAAAAAAATCCCTGCCCTCAGATGTTTAGGTTACTATGCATTGCGTAAGACATGATATTTCAAAGAGATATGAGTTTGTGAAACATCTTGAAGTGTCAATTTTTATGGACAAAGAGGACTTACCTAGCCTTGTTTATAATTTGTTCTGCATTGTAGGAATCGTATAACATAATGATTAACTTCTTACTATCCGCTTTAGTGGCCGCGTGGACCAAGTTGATACTCTATCAATTGTGATTGTTATTCGATCCCGTTCGGGTATATTGAGGATGGTTTTTACTAAATGGTTTCCCGCTATCTCTCCTTTCAAATGTGGGTACACTTCCTCTCAATTAAACCTTAATTATTCCTAACAAATTAGCGTAATTTATACATAAGCGTGTAATCCGAATGGGTAGGAAAATGCGGGTGACCTGGCGGTCTAGGGGTAAGGTGTCAGACTTCTGTGCTGGCGGCCGGGGTTCAATCCACGGTCCGGGCATAGATTTATCTGATTGCCAAACCCTTCCTTCACCTCTGACAAGGCATCTTGTGAATGTGGGGAATGCCAGGCCTCCACCGTGGTTCGGATTCCACGTTAAACTGTAGGTCCTCCATTTCATCTCACAATCACCCTACCATTACACATTAGCGTAAGTGCGTATAACCCGAACGGGTAGTAAGACGCGGTGCTAATAATAATAATAATAATAATAATAATAATAATAATAGGAAAATGCGTTGCTAAAAGAACTTCTTACTATCGGAACAAGCAAGCAGTGCATCGCTCTTTTTCTCGTCTTCTGCACCTGCGATTGTGGTAACGTTTATAAATATAGCTTGGGTGTTTTCCTGTTGCAGACCCTATCTACAGTATATCAAAGGACAGTTTCTTTGAGAATTCAAGTTTGGTCCTAGGAACTTTTGACATTATTTGCTAAACCGTCCGTGGCATGCAGAACAATTCCAGTATCCGATAACTATTTAAACTATGATGTAATTATGAGGTTGGTTGAGTCTGTAACACTTTAACGATTTTGCCAGGATAGTGAGCATAACATACTAATAGACTTAAAATATGAAACAAATATATCTTATTTTCATCCAATGTGAATAATTATTGTAATTATTTCATTTAAAAAAATATATATAATTTGACATGTCTGCAGGTGCCTTCATTGGTTTTTTAATTGTGGAAGCCTTCAAGCTATCGGTTTTGTACGTGTCAAACACCTCATCCACGTGACATACAGCGTGTGTAAGTTTCTTTCCTAAAAGTGATAAGATTTTCTTCCTATTCCGCAAATAAATTAGATAATACCTGTACAGGTATAAGTAAATATAATATGAGAGAGGTATCCAAATTGAACACTTACAAATATGAAACCAAGTGTTTTGTCTCCATATTTTATGGTATAATTGCTAAGCATATGGTCGTGTGATACTGACATTCCCAAATGACCAATGTGTCAATTAATAATTTGGATCTAGTTTTGGAATGAATGAGGTCCCCTACGGACATTGGGAGAGAAGTTTCACTTCCTTGGATGCATTTAATACCTTTTATTTTCTTTATTAGATTTTCTGAAGATGTTGAAATCAAGAAATTGTGAATTCGACAAACTTATATGAAATGTATAATAGACCTATACAATATTTTAACCATAAAGTACCACAGAAACAAAAGTTTTATAGGCTTAAAATATATTTTCTGCTAAACAGAGTAAAATTGGCCATGAACGATGACTCATTGCTTTTAAAATGTTTCGGTGCACAACAATGACTGCACGGAAGAGGATTATCGCTTCATATTGGTTTAAAATTAGCCTATTTTTCTGAATGATGTTAATATATCGTTGTTTAACACAAGGAAAACGTCGTGACTGCATTTGTGGGATTATATCTGTTTGGATGAAAACAGATTATCTTATCCTTCAAATTAAGGTAATGTTGGTGGATTATTCATTGCCAAGCGTGCCAATTCTAAAACAGCCTTGCGGTTTCTGTGAGCAAATACCCTTGTGAAAACGCACTTAATTACGCATAATATTTTTAATCTGTTGGATTTTTATAAACGCGTAGAACTAGGGTTAAAATCTTAACATAAAAAACCAAACTTTTTTACTTACTTTAACTTAAATTGTTCAAGCTTGATCTATTCATTTAAAAATGAAATCAATTCTTCTTATTTTAATTTACGCAAAAAGTTCAATAATGTTCTCCTTGATCTCTGGATGACAATTGAGGAAATTTTTCTCCATTGAAAGTACTGCAAGCGCATTTAGTATTTCAGTTTAATAAAAGAACCAAAAAAAGATAAATCAAATAGAATAGCTGGAAGCAAAATAATAATCTAATTCTACACTCTTCTACAATTTATCACATTCAAGAATATGGTACACAGTTTTTAAGCACAACACACGCTGAGTAAAAAGATCTTTCTTCCGCCCTTACGCCAGAGCCGGCACTGCGAGAGCAACAGTGCTCTCTCTACCTGGTAGTCCCACCTTCTTCCCCACCCCCTCCCATGTGCGCATGCGCACAACAGTCAAACACCACTTCACTGGCACTGTGAAGCGCAAAGTTCCATACAAAATTTTTGTATCTTTTTCATAAACAAGGGGGATGGTTTCTAAAGTACTGACACTAAGCTTAAGGAATATATATTGTACTAAAAAAATAAAGAAAGAATTAAAGAAAAAAGGACTCATTATATTAAATGTTATCAATAATATCAAGTGTAAATATAGGTTTGCGGCAGTTCCGCAGTGCCTATAAACGAGCCGCCACTGTTCATTTGCTAAAGTATTATCTTCGTAAATGTTGAAAATCATATAGGGGTATGTTTGTTTATTTCAAATTTATATGAACCAAGTGTTGTTTAATATATATTTAGCTACTTAAGATGGGCGTTACAAAACATATCCAAAACAAGACTTATAATTGCTAAAAAAATCCCCAAATATAATTTTGGTGTATTTGTTAAATTCAATGAGAGCTTGTGATATTGTGGAGTGGAGGAGATAGTTGTCCTTTAGAAGGGAAAGGTTTGGGTTCGTTGTGTTAATATAAATATAGTGTTATATCTTATAAGATGATTAAACTAACGTAACCTAAGCCACAAGGGCTCAACCTACTCACATCCACGATTGAACCATAGTACTATATTACTTTAGGGTAACACCAAATCGGGGCTGGATGATCATGGGTTTGAGATTAATTCTCGCCCTCGTGGTGACTGCCCTAACTTGGACGAGACAAAAGGCTTCCTGCCCCTGCCTGTGGGATGCTCCTCTTCTGATAATCCTGGAAGCGTGCCTCCTCGTGGTAGACCCTGGTCAATGTCCAGAGGGTTTACCTGATGGGCGACTAAATCTCTGTCTAGGTTGTTTGTGTGGGAATAAATGGGGGAAAGGGTTCCCACACTACTCACCACACACTAAGTGGGTAGTAGCTAGTACCTTTCCGGAAAGTTCAGGCTACCGTCACAAAATACCCGCTGAGAAACTTAGGATTAAAACCCTTTTTAGAGTGATTCCTAAGGCTAGGCACCAGACCTCCTCCAAGGGTCTAAACGGGGCAACATAGGTAAAAGCCCTCTTCAGGGTGATTCCTATGATCGAGTTTTCACTCCTAGTAGAGCAATCTACGTTGAAGTCCTCTTTGTGTATGAGCGATTCTTAGGTTTTTGTCTCAACTCCGTGACGTGTTCTCTCAGCATACATGGAAGGAGGACCCAAATCCTCCCGCTGAGGAAAGTCTGGCCAAGGTGAGGGGGATGGGGGTGTTCCTCTATGTCCAATGACAGGCACGGGGTCATCTGTTCCTAAATTGCCCACTGTAAACATTTACGTGCGTGGCTATGCTTGGAGGACAAAGCCATTATGGGCAAGAGGGCCCCTGAGAAGGATATTTGTTCCCCAGACCCTAACTGCTAGACCCAATTTGGAAAAGCGGTTTCCCGCTTTGAAAAGTCACCGACTTAAATAAGGTGGTCACCTGGTGATGTTACGGCGCTCTTTATGAACTATAATACTTAATATCGGGCTTCATAGTTCAAAGAATACAATAAACTTCTGCTTAATTTATTTCAAATAGAATTGTAGCAATTACACATACATGATTATTGGTCTTCGAAAATCGTAGACTTACGTATTTTCGCTTTCCATTGAAGTTTAATTGTTGTTTCAAAAATAAACTCAATAAACTATTACCTTAGATCAAAATCAGCTTGAAAGTAACAATATACTTATGCTGGTAGCCAAAATGTGACCAACATATTCCACAAAGTGCACATTAATTTTAGACGGTACAGAAGTATAGATCAATATTTAAAACGAAGAAATATTGAAAGTCATAGAACGACCTCCTAGCCTAAAAGTAAATTTACAATGCCTTCTGTGCTGTATACATGCAAATCCCAGTTAAGAATGGACGTCTGGTGCATGATTTTGTGTTCTATCGGGCAAAAAAAACCGGATTAGAGGCTCATTTGTGACTGATACTTCATTAGAAGGATATAGACTTAAAAGGATTAGCTCCGGTATGGTATTGAAAAGGGATAGAGATTGATTTTATTGACCATAGTCCGCTATATCTAAACAGCTATTTCTGCAAATAAATATATAGAATTATTTTTGAATAAAGTGTTTATTTCTAGAAAATTTATCTTGTCTTAATTTAACAAGCGTGGCCCTCCAGGCTATGAAATGTGACCTATATTTTGAGGTTGTCCAGCTGAAGGCATATTATTAGAACATGAATAAGAGTGAATCTTCTATAAAAAAAATGGTAACTGGGTAAATTCCAGCTGTAAAAGAGAGCACTGCTAATAAGAATACGTAAGAAACACTATTAATGACTGAATGTGACCCAAAAAAACTGTGAGAGGAAATAAACTATATTCCAAACAGATGAACACAGAAATTCTAATATAGGAGTCAGTGAAATTATTTGACTATACTCACTAGCTACCTGTAAAAAAAACGTTACCGTGTGGATTTGAGTAGTATGCAATATTATACTTGCTTTATAAAGTCTTCAAATTTCTAATATACGTACTGTATATAATTATAAAAACAATAATAAGTACTTTTGATGGTAAAAATGTCAATAGTATTCTAAAAATATTTTCTTAGTGATTAATTAATCTTCGTTAAGTGATTTCAAGAACTTGGACGTTAGTCACCCAGCAAGTATTTTCACTATCTTTATTATAAGAGGGCGGGATGGAAAGGGTAGAGGGACCATGAGGGGGGGGGGGTAGGAGATTCAGGCAAGTAAGGAGTAGTGACTGTGAAGTGGCCAAACCCTGTGTTTAAATATTATGATGATGAAGAGTGATTCAGAACGAGAGAGCTAAATCTACCAGCAAATGATCTAGACGGAGGTTTGAATTTGCGCCATGAAAACGGCTACTGATATTAAAGTGGCATTTCCTATAATCTAGAACAAACAAAGCTATAAACTTCAAACTTTTGTAAATAAATAATATTCTACTCTTATTTTTAATTTAGTAGGAAATCGCACACCTTAGTACCTAAAGGGCAATTCACTAATTATTAAAATTTACTCCCACACTTAATTTTGAACCTAACGTACTTACTGTATGAGACCAGAATTTCCGTGAAACTAAAGGTTTTCTTAAGTTGGTATAATTGTATTGGTTTTTATTATTTTAAATAAACTATTTATTTTTCAGAGTTAACTTAAGGAAAACCATCTTACGTTATGTAAATAATGATACATAATTTAAAATAATAATTCTTTAAAATCTCTGCGTTTCTTTAATGTACTTAAAATTTACTGTTATTTTGCTTCTAAGCTAAAAATGTGATAATTGAGGTTATTGAAAATATATTACCATATTTTTAATCGAGAGTAACAGAGATATCATAATACATTCATTCATGAAGAAACAAAAACAAACCATACTCAATTTTCCTGGTTGTAACATTTTCAGGAATACTAATAAAAGGCTTCGAAGAATTGTTTTTTATTAACTCATGTTTATACCATTTTATGGCCAGAAAAAAATTATCTAATTAATTAAAAATATATAAATCTAATATAAATTTTAATGATGAAATTTTGGAGCATATTTGTTTTAATGGGAAGCTTGCTGATAAAACGTATACAATTTATTTGATTTTGAGAACAAATATATGTAACAAACTCATTAAATGATGAACTTACAGCAATATATAATATAATAAATATAATATATTTTTTAAGTACTTACCTACTATAATGGCGAGTATTACCAGGCCGATAACTCCCATGATAATCATCATCTAACAAATTAAACAATTAATTAGATACGAGTTTACAAACTTGAATACACTATAATGATTTGAATTAGAATTCAAAGTACACTTTCTTCAACATAAAACTAGAACCTAGAACATTAGACATAGAATAAAAATTAGTACGCAATATATCTTAAGGAAACAGTGTTATTAGACAAAACAGTAAAGAAAGCATAGATAAAACTTAAATACTGTGCAGGGAAGCAAGGTTATTACTCAAAACAGTATAGGGAAGTAATTCTATTAGACAGTATAATTTGTGCAATAGAACTCAGAGAAGCAATTTTACTATACAAATTAGTAAACAATAAGAGGAAATATATTTTGTTAGTTTTCGGGGCAGTGGCGCATCCACGAAGGTGGCTCAAGCCCCCCCCCCCCTAAACTAACCCAAAACATAAAGAAAGATAAATACAATCTTTATTAAAGCACTGGCGTGTCTGTATCTTAATATTTTTGAAAGTTATCTTTGAAACAATTTATTTTTAAATAGGCCTACATGCGAATGGGGTCTTTACAACATCCTTTTATTTTTAATAAAGCTGGAACTTTTGAAACTCTCTTAATAGGAGCGCGCCTGGTGGGTTTTGACTATACCCATGCCCACCGGTCAATCATCGTGGTCCACGTTTCTCAAAATTTTCACTCAAGTGACCAGCCACAAAAGCGATTTCCTGCGTTGGCTTCTGGACCTTAAAAGATAATTCTTGGTCTCCTCTGATCTCTGTGTCATAGGGAGTATTTCCTGAAATTTATTGAACCTTGAAAGGACTAGTTGAAATCGTGAATTTGCTGGTGATCTGTTACTGTTACAGTTAGTTTGTTCTTTAGTTAGCAAAGGCAGGTGTCACCACAAACTCTCACTTAATCAATAAGTTGAGTCCATATCCTAGTCAAACACAGTTTTCGTTAACTTTTTTATTGAGTAATGAGTGCACGCATTTATTTATTTGTGCCGTGATGAATTGGAAACGTAACCTCAACAAAATAATGAGGTTCTTTAGTGTCAAGATCAAGAAACAATGTGGTGGCAGTGGAATTGAAATAACTAGCAGTGAGTCTTCGAATGAAGCTGTTCCCCTCATTCAAACAGATCATAGTGTCGTCGGCATGCGCTAACCACAAGTTCACGCCCAGAAATAAGTCAGGTTGAATATATTTGTTCATTTAAAAAATCAAAGGTCTAACACCTAATTATTGTGAGAAATTTGATATTTTGACAAATATTTGGTTTCCATACGAAAATTTTGAACTCTCTTATAGGCATATTGGTGTTAAAAACAGAAGATTTTTTTTCTTGTCTAAAAAAGTATAAATGGCCTGCGCGCTCTCGAAGAGAAGCTAGTGCTTGCGGACAAGTTTGCATGGTTTTGCTCCTGAGGAAATAGGTATGTCATGTTCACAACATACGGATCAAATGGCCACAATTAAGTCTGTGAGTGGTAGAAAGCCATTGACTAATTTGAAAGCCACCCAAAAACAAACTGCCACAGAAATATTAATTTAAAGGTTAACGATTTTCTGAAAATTATGCACGGTGAAAAACATTTAATTTATGAGTCTATTGACAAATTGCGAGCAAATCAAGCAGCATAATACAGATCATTATTGAGACTTACGATTGATATGATGATTTTATGTGCGCGACAAACCTTCCCCATTCGGGGTCACGTAGTTTATGGTTTATTTGATATAAATAACCCACCAATTTAAAATGAAGGACATTTTTGACCTCTACTAAGAGAACAGTTGGTGATGAAAATCTTAGGAAGCATTTTCAATCCTAGGGGTAAAAATCTTCATACCGTACATAAATAATGGAAAATTTTTAATCAGATCATTGAAGCCTCTAATGCCATCATTACTAGAAAGAAATTTTATGAGGTAAATAGTTCAAATTGTTTCTCTGGTTTAGCAGGTGGAACTTATTATATTTCCTGTTTAGAGAAGATTACTATCTGTTTATGGTATATTAAATATTAACATGATAAAAATTAACACTCTTTAGGAATGCTTTCAGCAGTTTATGCCTTTAAAGAGACTAACAGGCAAGAATGTAGCAAAAACACTTCTTCATGGATTGCAAGAAAGATGCGTAAATATTACTTCCCTTAGAGGTTAGGGTTGTGATGATGCTGCATCCATGAATGGAATATTTAGAGATGCACAGGAATACATTTCTGAATAGTATCTAAAGGCTCTCCATTCTCACGCACTGTTTATCAAATAGTTTGAACCTAGCAATTATTTCAAACTTTTCTGGGGTGACTTCCATAAATAACTGTTTTAGCACTGTACAAAAATCATATGATTTATTCTAACACACAGAAGCAATAAATCGCTTTGCAGCAAAAGCTTGATGAGATTGTTCCGGAGTCCCAAAATTCCAAGTTAAAACAGCTTCGCCCTACCAGGTGGGTTCAAAAACATGAAATTGTAATGGTTCTTGTTCAGATACAGCATTCTGAAACTGCAGTGCTGAAAGAGAGGGAAAACGAAGATGCCTCATTTAATGCATTTATTCTACTCCAAGCTATACAGTAACCAGATATTATAGTAGCTCTGTTGTCAGCTGAAAAGTTACCCTTTAGTCAAAAACTCCAGTCAACAGATGCTGAACTTGCGGCTGCTCTTTCACATTCGGAGGAAATTATATCAATTTTAACCAGAACGAGGGAAAATTCAGACGATGAATTCAAGACATTTGAAAAGTGCGAGGATATAGCTGGAAACACAGGCTCGCAAATTATCTTACCAATATTGGTAAAGTGCGTATAGCCCGAACGGGTAGTAAGACGTGGTGCTAATAATAATAATAATAATAATAATATTGGTAAAGGAGTGATGGCAGATTCATAAATCAAATAAGCCATCATAGTATGTTGACGAGCACTTCCAACATGCAGTTTTCCTCACATTGATAGATTGCCTGCTCATTAAACTCCGAGCAACATTCAATAAGCACAAATATAACCTCAGAAATTTTGTGTATTTTACCTACTGGCGAAGGTGCGTCTACAGACGATATAGAAAATTTATTTGTGACACTGGTTGAGTTTTACACAAATTATTTTAATGGCATTGGGATAAACTGTTTGACCACTGAATTTGAACTATAATATAACATTTTAGAAAGTAGGCCTAAAGCAAGTGTGAAAGCTAAGATATACACTGGAAGATACATGCTATTGCCTAAAACGCGGTTAATGCCTGTACATTTGTGACAACTGTTTTTCCCAAATGTGCGTGTGCTTTTGAAGATATTTTATTCTTTTTCTGTTTTTTATTATCAAGCCTGATAAAACATTTTCAACTTTGAGAAATATCAAGACTTTCTTGATGAATCCAATGAGAGAAACCAGGCCTAATGGTTTCCCAAATAGAACATCCACAGAGAAATATCTGTAGACTCAGAGGAATTAACTGACATTTTGGTGCAGAAGGGACCAAAAAGACTGAACTTTGTTTATTAAAAAAAGAAGAGTTGAATAGCATCAAACTTTTATGGCTTTACTGTACCGTTGTTAAAGCTATTTTTAAAAACTATCGAAGATAAATTTGGAATATAAATAATAATTGTAGTAACAGTTTTGGAATGAAAAAAAATATCTTATTTTGTGTATTCATAATTCCTTGTACACTTACCATTCATTTAAAAATATGCGTGAAGGTACAGCTTTAAATGTTGCCCTATGACACGTTCCTTCTTCCTAACCGACAGGATGGTTGGCCCTAAGCCATTGGTGCTGATACGTGGAATGAAGATATTCAAAAGGGTAATTAGGTAAGTTTGTCAATAACACTAATATATTCGCACTCTTCTCTGAAGACAAACATTTCATGGTAAAATTGTCTGTATATTCTGCATATTACATTCTTTCAAAATCTATGAATAGAACAAAACCCTTTATGCTGGTACACGTTGTTAAGATAGTTTTTTCTTGGCTTTGAGTTTAGGTCCGCACTTTTTGTCTTATCTTACAAATTTATTCCCGGTGTCTGACTCATTACGTTCACTGGACGGCTTTTTCTTCTCCTTAGTTGTACGTTTAGGCACCTTCATCCCATATCGTCCAGCGTCAAGAACGACTGCATTATCCATCTCTTCACCACATAAATAAGACAGCTGATTGAAATCGAAATACTGTTTATATTATGGATCAGAGCAATGAAATGAAGCGGGGAGGAAATGACCTAACACATTTCATTTTGTATTGGCCAAATCACATACTTTCTGACCGATCAAAGCTTTTACAGAGGAATCAAATATTTACCGTAGCGCAGTTGTAGGTGGTACCAGAATATCTGGAACAATCAACTACACTGGGCAGGGTGTTAAACTTTCTCAGGGAAGGTAAACCTAGATCATCCAACTCTGAAAAACTTTCCCCATCACTGTTGGCGATGATACTCTATAGCCACGCTATCTTCTCTGATGCTTAAATATAGCTCCGTGATCTTTTCGTCATCCACGGCTTCTCCCTATCTTGCTGAGAACATATGTGAACCGAGATCCGAGTACGAACTTTCCCCACTCCACCACGACAGTCCATGATGGTGCTTCGTTACCAAATCCACGTTCCTCTAATTCTATGCGAGAGAAAGATACTCTCAAATGAAGGGAGATTTTGAAAAGATAAACACCCACCTCTCTTAATCAATTTAATGTGTAAGAACAAGTCCTCTATCGTTCATTTTTTATGCAATCTGGTGATCTCAGGAATATTTTCTTCCGTCTCGAACTCTATACGACACGTTATGACCAATTCTATTCCTGACGCCTAGCCTCCAGCATAAGGATGGGTATTTGCGATTTGAATCTGGCAGGGTCAAGTAGTGGTAATGGAATGCTTGTTCCGTAGAACAAAGTCTGGAAATTAGGATAGTCTTCAATCATTTTTGAGGAAGAATCTTGGTTAAGGTATATGTTCATATTTTCGTAAAGGCACATTACATATTCAGGTAGAGTTTAGCCATCCAATAACATTTATCGAACATGTTTAGAATTGAAGCCATCTTATTATTACATCCCGAGGGAAGTGCGAAAATTAAGTGAAGAGCTTTTACCATCAATGTTGAAGTTTCTACAATCCATTCATGATGCCTGGAGGCAGGTACGTTAGGGTAATTGTACAATTCCCAAGTATGGAAAGGTAGATCGGATACCCACCCAACCTTGGTGTAATTGAGCAGATTGGGATGATTCAAGTTTCCATTTTGATATGAGACATTAGCCAAGAGATTTTACTCATTTTTGACTTCAGAAGGTGTCTTTACAGAAGGAGTAGCCAATCACTGTAAATCGTTACGGTCAGTCGTAAAATTAACAATGATTAATTCTTGTTTGACATTGATGGGTACTCGATAACGTTCACGTGTAGGATATTTACAGTATTTTGTTTGTTGAGATGTGCATTTTTTCGCAAGAAATATTACAAAGTTAAAACCTAGCAAAGAAGCGAATGTACCACCTTGAGTAAAGTAAACCAGCTTATTGCTTGGTTGGATTACCGATAATGGAGATTTTGACATCACTCGATACTTATCTTTGCAAGTATCGGTCAAATGCTTCAAACTTGTAAGTGCCAAGAGGGATGATATACTATTTTCTTACGAAATACAATTATTGCGTTCATCATTGTTTGGTATGGATCTAAACTTAGCCAGAATGAGCAGTCAAATAAGCCATTTTTCTTTGCGGTTCTCTTAACTTAACAGGATATTAGGAAATTGATTCTCTTTGTGTCTGTAACCTGAACAGGTAATAAGACATGGTGTTATTATAACTCTGTCCTGTCAACGTAAGCCTCATAAGCATATCGATCATCAACACGATCATTTATTCTCAGGAAGACTTGGGAGAGATTTTCGCAAAATACGGTACCTTACTCTTAATACCATTTATAATTAGAAATTATCTGTATATCTCCTAAATATCGTATTGGTTTGAGTAGTGTTCTTTTATCACTGAAACTGTAAAAGTATTCCGCACGTCTTCCGTATTTTATACGCTACCCATTGCGTACCCTCACCAGTATCTCTATCGATATTGACGATGACATACTCTATCTTCCATGGAAGTCCATTAAACTTTCTCTATCGAAAACTCCTCTAAAGAATGGAATTTGTAAGGTTTTAGCTTACATACGCAGATCCGTTTTGGTGCTAGCTGATCTATGTAGCATCTCAATCTCGGTTTTATTTTGTGAACGGGCGTAGATACACCCCTTTTCTCATAATGATAGCTTCGAGCATACCATTAGTTCTCTGCGCCTCATGTTTACTGTTCACCTTGGAACTATTGATGGCTTTCATGATTCTTTTACCACATTCTGTACGGTAATCAGAGGAATTATGGGCAAGAAACCTCCCTTCTTCTTCCTTCTTCTTCCTTCTCATAGGACGAGTAGGAGTAGTAGTAGGAGTAGTAGTAGCATGTCATTATTCATACATCGTTGACGTTGGCGTCCCCTTGTCAGACTGGATCCCAACGTGACTATAACTTATCGTGTTTGCTACAGCCCACGCAGCAGCTTTCCCACTCTACTTTGAATTGGGTTGGAATAGTTTTTTCCCAACTTTCTCCAGAAAGGTGCGTTTAGACTATGCCTTTTTTCATGCAACATGAGGCATGCAACTATATGCACCAGAGAGGCACGTTGGGGCATGCGGCTGCGCATATACATATTATGTTTATGTTATACTAGCAGTCCCGCACAGCGTTGCCCGTTACCCACTGTGGTATAATAATTATATAAATCCTCTTTTTTACCTATCCCATGAGAATTTTTTAAAAATCCGGCCTTATTCCTTGTCTACATCATAAAGGTAACCTCTGTGCATAATTTCAGCTATCTAGGTCCAAGGGTTTGGGCTGGGCGTTGATCTAATAAGAAATAAGGCAACTTTAAGGCGAAAATATAAATCCTCTTTATTCCCTATCCCATAAGAGTTTCGAAAAATTCGGCCTTATTCCTTGTCTATATCATAAAGGGAACCTCTGTGCAAAATTTCAGCTATCTAGGTCCAAGGGTTTGGGCTTTTATTCGATATATTTGTTTTTGTTTTTTGTAATAGTAGGCTACGCTTTTGTGCCAGGCGTCTGACAATTCTTTTCCTTCTGTGAACTACCACTCACTCCAATGAGGTAAGGATGAGTAAGGTGGAATTTAAAATAAGTTTACTCAATTTCGTAAAGGCTGAATCAGAAACCATTTAGAAAAAATCATTTCAATATACCCGACCAAGCTCTAAGACCTAGCTTTTCATAACCGTCAAACCAGACTAGATGACCCTGGTATCTAGTCAGCGTTCCCACCGATGTGGGCTATTAGCCAGGTAAACATACCAAAGAAATACCAATTTAGGCCATGCATATTATTTCATATACATCTATATTGGAATTTCGGCTGTCTCAAATTTATTTCAACTTGATAGGCTAAAGTAATTTTAAAGCGGAGTTTTTCTTTACGAACCGCTACCAGCGATATTCAATATGGTTATTTAGGGTGATGTAGAAAGGAAGCCAATCATAAAAGCAATCGCTACCAAGTCCCAGTCTTGATAATGTTTAGTTGAGAAAGTTTACATGGAAGGAGGCTGTTTATAACAACGATATTATTTAAATATTAAATTCATGAGATTATAATTGAGGCTCTAAATCAGTGCAAGTAGATTTTATGCTCAGTCAATGTTAGTCAAGTGTTTATTTTTTTGTTTAAATTATGCCAGTGAAAAACCTTCACTATTGTGAATAGTTATAAAACAGTACAGCAAGCAATATTATCATTTTTAATGTATTGAAATAGGGACTGTATTATTATTGCATATTGATTATTTTTATTTTAAAATATCAGGACAGTTATATTTGAGCAAATATATTTATGTCTATATTATATATTGAACCAATATTTTTCTTTGCACGTAGATCTATACAGACATATTTTTATACGTTTATTGCCAATTCAAATTTAGCTAGAGAGATTTTTAAATTGTTTGTGTTACCAAAATTTAGTAAGTGTTCAATTTGTTTGACTAACTCGAACCTTTATATAAAATTCATACAGTGTGACTATTTTAAATTTTTATTGCTTTTAATTCAACAGAAACAATTTTTAAAGTTGTCCAAATCAGCTCAGTTACATCCTGATTTCCAAGATGTGTCTGTAACCAAATGACTACTAAATGTTTAATTAACCTGTTAGGAAGGATTTAACTAAAGTCAGAACAAAATTAGTGCTATAAATAAAATGTAATGTCATTTTGGTAGTTCTTGATTTGTGAGCTGAAGGTCTAAAGGATATTTCTTTTTAGTTGAAAGAGATACAAATACCTGCCATTAAGCTTTTTATTATAACATGCTAATAAATTCCGAATATTTCCATCATTAAACATTAAATATAAAAATACAGTTTTATACATATTTCATAGTATGTAAAATATAGTTATTCAAAGAATTATAATATAATAAAACCTACCTTCAAATTCTGAAGCCAAAATTTCCTCTTTAGTTTACCAGCTTGTTGCTCGAACTGTGATGCCCCTTGCTGTAAGGCATCTGAGAAATAATCGAAAAGAAAGTAAGTATATTTATAGACTTTATACCCTTTTTTACATTCGAAAGAGATCAAAAGTATCTAAAAGGGGTAATTTATATAATATTAGACATCCAATTTTATAGTGGATGATATAAATTCCTTAGTACTCATAATGTTAGACTTCAAAGTAAGAACACATTTTTAGTTGATAAATAAATTCACCAACAATAACTTTTAGTACATGCCAGCTCTGTGGAACCTTTTATTTTTATATAGACAAGGTGCTTGTAAGCAGTGAAAATAGTCACATTGGGTTGCGGACAGTGGAATGAAAATTTGTCAAAGGAGAATCTAGCTACGTGAATATTGAACCTTTTTTATGTCCATGCAGTGGCTGTCATAGACTTTATAATGTAGAGATTTCCCTGTTAAAGTCAACATATAAGCAAAAATGAAGTTGTTTGACACCTTAGATGAGTCGGTAGCACTTTTGAAATACTATGGGCTTGATTTACGGAATAATCTAAAAATTAATAAGTAATTAAATCAGAATTGTCACATTAACTGTAGTTAATTGACATCTTTAGGGAGGTGTTTGATGTATGTTTAAGAATTAAATTAGTTTTTAAGTCGTGTACTAATATAATTGGTTGGCTAAGAAATTAAATAGACCCAACGTCAAAAAAAAAATCAAAATGAGCATCTGACAACTATATAATTTATGAAAATCTCAATAGGTCTAGCATTAGCTAAATAATATATACACTCTCCATAAGACCTTGTCAAACCACTTATATAGAAAGTTCCTAAATGGCTTTAATCAATGTAAAAGTTTAAAATTAAAGCAAACATCTAACGAAACATAACCAAATATGTTTAGAACATAAACAAAAAAAATATTATAATTGTCTTGAGCATGTTAGATTTGAGATTATGCACCATTCCAATTTAATATATCTTCTAATGATAGTTAATAACTTCAATAATACATTTCTAACGTCCCCATTAGTTAGGTTTCGGTCACTAGCCGTTACAAAAGTACTGTATGTCTTACGCCTTAAATCGAATAAACTAATAAATAAGACTAGAGGTTAAACGCATATCAATTCAGAACGTAGGACACGAAGAGAAAGTCTAGTAATCAAATTACACATCAGCTCTAGAAGTAGATATTGATTTTGTCCCACATGCAAACCACAGAATGTGGCCACGAGCTGCGTGACGGACAAGAACGTTGCATAGGCCCTTCTCTTCGTGTAGACAGGGAGAACAGAGGTTTTATTTTGCTGCCATTTGAAATAAGAAGAAAGTTAAAAATAGACATGCTCAATAAAGAGTATAAGAACTTATGATCATCCTACGCAGAGTTGATCCCGATAAATAGAAATAACATTAGGTAAACTCAGGTAAAATATTATCTTGAAGATTAAAGGATTAAGGATTTATACTAACTGGAATCTTTTGGACAATTATATAGCTTAAAATTTAACTATTACACTTTTATTAACGTTTGTATACACAGAATTTTGATACAGGCCTACCTAACTCATTTCAATTTGACTAGTAATATGTAAAATATTATAACTTCTATCAGTGAAGTATATATGGTTATAATATAGTTATACTTAGTATCGATTAATAATTTTCATGGTAAAATGACTGAGGAGTGGGCAATAAATTGTAAATTAGGATAATAATTTTAACAATTTTAACTTTCACATGTCAAGAGAAAGTATTGTGATCATGAAATATTCGATCTCTAGATTATGACGAAATATTACGTATTATTTGAACACGAACCTAAAAGAGTGAATTTTACATTTCTGTCTATCTGTCTGTAACTTGCCACGGATTCAAAACGGTTTGAGGGATTTTGTTCTAACTTGATAGTAAGATTTTATAGGGCTATATCACAAAACCGATTTTTTTTTACCCTATATCTAAATTTAACCTCCCCTATTCCTAGCCGTTAGCGTAATTAGTACTTAAACGTATAACGGGTAGTAAGACGTGGTGCTAAGTATTATTAAGTATACTATTAGGCTCCAGGTAACTGCTGCCGAAGTTCTTTAAGTTATCCTTTCTCATCCTGGTATATATGTTAAATATTGATATAAAATTGTATTTGGATGCTATGAATAATATAGCTTTTTCCATAACGATATGTTTTGAGCCGCGTTAAAAATTCATTGATACCAATAAGACAGGTTAAATACAATAATGATTATTGTAAAATATACTATGGAGGAGTAGTTTTTACGGTCTGATATAGATAGATATCTTGGATATGTAAGAAATAATTGTTATAAAATGTGATTGAGTAATTTAAAATCTAAATTAAAATAAGTTACATTGAACTAAAAACCTCTTCCTGATTAATACTAGCTCTCTTTACCAAAATTAAAACTGTTCATAGGCTATAATAAAAAGTTTAAATAGACGGTGGCTATAACAAATAATGGAGCTTACTAAGAGGTTAATTTTAAATAACGTTGACAGTGATCGTGAAAGAATGTGTTATTCTAAACCAGGGATAAATAAAATATTTTTAGAAAAATTACCCTCGTGCAAGAAACTTACGTGTAATCAAACCCTGGGCCCATCCCCATTGCTTAGTTGTTTAGAGTGGTTCACCACAATTGAAGAGGAGCCTGATTCAATCCTGAGAAGTAGGCCTACTTATTAGGGATGTGAAAAGATATTTCTTTAGATAATTTTCCACCCGATACTTTTATCCGTGTTAGTACTTACAACCAGGTATCTGAATGATATCGAAAGAAATAATAATTTTTAATAATTTATGTTGCTGGGCTCACCTACACTCTTATAACCTGAATTAAAATTCCTGCTACTTTGTTCGTAAATAAGCTAGACACACAACTTTTGCAATATTGTGATTACATTATTAATAATTTTTGGTGATTTAATATGCCATATAGAAAAATTTCTATTTTGATTTAAAAGCTTTATCTGTTTTTACCAAATTAGTATAAGACGCAGGAAGAAAAAATCATAAACATTTTCGTAAATAAGAACCCTTTAAAAAGATATTCGGATATAGCTTCCTGCTTACCGGTACTCTTTTGATACCAATACCTACTGTTATCGAATCTTTTCTTTCAATACTACACCCCAAGTGTTTATAATAGCTAGTTAATATAAACCCAGGTTCTAAGGCTAAGCCTAATAAACTGCCTATTTTCATAGGTTTAGCTACTTAGTAAAGCATGCTCTAATATAATCTGCGTGTTGTAACGTTGGGCGCGCGTGACCTGGGAGGGTCACGGGGGCTGGACACACGTTACCATGCGAGCCACGAGTTCTTTTGAGGATATTGGAGTATGTTGCAGGTAAAATATGGATTAAAATAATCGCGTATCACCCAAGGTTTTGATTATTAAAAACACCACTCAAAAACATTCACAGAATTAAATATACAGCTAAACTATTCAACAAATTAGGTATTCAAAGTAATTATGTAAATAAATAAACCAATAAGGACATAATAAATAAAATAACGCTGAATAAATTATAACTAAGCAGTTCACTGAGCTAAGTAATACTATAAATTGTCTTTAAATTAATAAACAAATCAAAACCCATAAACTAAAATTACACTGGATTAATTAACTAAACAGTTCACTGACTCAGATAATATAGGCAATTGTTTGTAAATCAATACACAAATGAAAACACATAAAATAGAATTACATCAACTCAAGTAAACAGCTTGTTAACAAAAATACTTAATAACTAGTTAGATATCCAAATATTAGTTTCTTAAACGTTCGTTAATGGTACCATTTACTTTCAAGTTTCAATGTTAAAGACAATCACGGCACCCCACCATAGGTCCCAGCGCCATACACACTACACTGGCACGCGTAACACGAACACTGGACTCGCTGGTCCACTCCCGGACTCACTGGTTGAGAACCAAGAACTGAGAACACTTGGCTATAGCTGAACGTGTATGTGTGTGTGTGTGTGTATATATATATATATATATATATATATATATATATATATAGGGGTGGTGCCAGCTAAGGGTCTGGAATCCTCCACTTCTAGAATTAAAAGGCCAGAATAAAAAGGACCCAGACCCCTCCAGACTTGTCTATATCCTCTCCCCTGCCCCCTCTAATCCCCTAATCAAGTGAATAGGCCGCTGCCTACCTGCCAGACAAGGAGGGAGACAGAGAGAACAGGAAGTGCAGCCAGGCTAAACAATGAGAGCACGCTGGTCCCACTGTTAGACACTAAGCTTGTTACAGTATTTATAAAGTATAGGTTTGTTGGAAACATAGCTTAGAAAAGAGGGGAATGCATCCCTAATTAATATGTTTGGAAATTTTCTGACGTCTGTATTAAGAATCAGGATTCATATAACCACTCTCTTTACATTACATGTAACAGAACAAATACTGTTATGGTGTTATTCTTTATTAATTTTGATAACAATACTTGTGTCTTCCAATAAACTAACAGAACACATGTAATGATACTCACCTGCCCGATCATCAAGCTCGGAAAGTTTCTGATCTCTTTCCAATACCTTCTCGACGTTGGTCTTCATGATGTCCACCACCTTGGGAGAAAAAATATACATCAATATTACATTCATCTCACTTTATCTGAGTAAATACGTCAAATGAGAAATGATTAATTTCAGAGTATCGTTTATAAATTTACAAATTATAATTTTACTCCAAAACTGCTGAATCTAATTGAACCTAAACCAACTTATCACACCATAATTACTTAAACCTAGATCAACTATACCTAACACTTACTAACTAACTGGCCTTAAAGAACTCAACTGTTCAAGACCACCAGAACGCAGGATTGTTATTCAACCTTATTCTGAGATACCTCCATCCAATCCCTGACTTAACACCCAGCCTCCTCCAAACCCATTTTCGCACGATCCTCCTATCGACGTCCAAGCCAACCAAGTGGTCTTGTATCTTTAGATTTACCAACTCCTATCTACGTCCAAGCCAACCAAGTGGTCTTGTATCTTTAGATTTACCAACTCCTATCGACGTCCAAGCCAACCAAGTGGTATTGTATCTTTAGATTTACCAACTCCTATCGACGTCCAAGCCAACCAAGTGGTATTGTATCTTTAGATTTACCAACTCCTATCTACGTCCAAGCCAACCAAGTGGTATTGTATCTTTAGATTTACCAACTCCTATCGACGTCCAAGCCAACCAAGTGGTCTTGTATCTTTAGATTTACCAACTCCTATCTACGTCCAAGCCAACCAAGTGGTATTGTATCTTTAGATTTACCAACTAAAATTGTGTGTACACGCCTGTCATTATCATATGCAGTACATGACAGCCCAACATCACCTGCGTGCTTTCCTTATCCTAAATATGTTTAGGTATATATACAAGCCATGAGGTTTTTCACTAAGTAAATTTTTCCGCTATCCTATGTATTCATCATTGGAGCAAAATATCTTTCTCAGTACTTTATTCAAGAAAACTCTCAAATTATTATCTTTGTACAAAATGAAAGGCCATTCTTCACACTCTTAAATAACAATGATTCCTATAGTTTGGTATGTTCTCGGTTTAAAATGTATCGACAAAAAATGACACAATAGCTTACAAACTGAATAAGAGTATTCATTGCCTGCATGAATTCTGTTTCTGACCTCCTCTTGAATTATATTACTATATCTTAGCACACTTTCCAAGTATTTGAATCTGTCCATTTCTACCAAACGCATGTAGCCGATCTCTATAAAACAAGTTCCTTAGAATATAGGATTTTAACATAAGAACCTACAATCATCTACTTGGTTTTATCCATATTCACTCCTAAACCTATGTATTGCTGCTTATAAACAAAAATTCTTAATCCCATTTAACTACCTCCTCGTTGTCCAAGCAGCAACTCCACATAATCTGGTATAATTCAAACATTTATTCACGCCCTTTAATGTTATAACGCCCAGCATTCTCTTCCAAAGATCTGACTGCATATTCAAGCGCAAAATTAAATAGTGGATGAGTAAAATATCTACTTGTTTGAGACCAATGTGTATTTCAAATGTATCTGTTACTTTATTTCCCACACGCACGTTACCATTAGTTTCCTTCAAACAGAGCAGAAGCGCCTCACCAGGGGCATCCAACCCGGGTACCGTGTTGGACGAAGGCGCCAATGAGACGTAGATATTTGTTTATGAATGTAAAAATGTGAAATTAATTTAAACACTTAGTTAAAAAGATGTATAGAATTTAAACTTAATTATACTTTAAGAATAAAATGGTGTCCAGATGGAACCCAAATTAAAGCAGAACTCAATTATTTGGATTGATTTGGCGTAGGTAACAATACATTTTACTTTGACTATAGAATATTTGAGAGGCACGGTGCAGCGAGGCTAATTTAGACGAGTGCTGTGACCTTCGTGAGGAAGTAGTGGGGGTGGTAATTTTACTGATTTCCCTGAGCGCCAATACCTCTAGCTACGACCCAGCTTCAAACACATTTGAATAAGCCAACTAACTTTATGGGCATTCCTAATTCATCTAAAATACTTAACAACATTTTCCTAGACTTGAAGTTAAGCAAACCTGGCAAAAAAGAACAAAATTGACCAAATTATATAATTATATTAACCACGTATCACTAATTTTTAGTGTTATAAGCATACATTCTAAATGAGCCCAGAAGTTTATACAAAATATTGTATTGCACTATTTGAACAAGTGTATAATTATACTATATAAATAGTATTTCGATGTTTTCAAATCATTATAGTCCATGAGATAAAGGGATCAAACTAGCTATTTTATGCTTTTTTACATAGGCTAGTATTGTTATGTATGTATGGGGTTGAAATTTAGTATCGCTAGACATGCATATGAAGTGTGCACATTGATCTATTTAAGATGTTTTATTTATTATTTAGCACCGCGTCTTACTACCCGTTCGGGTTATACACCTTAAGTACTAATTATGCTAATGGGTTAGGAATTAGGAAGATTGAATTAGAGGAAGTGAACCCGCATTTTCGTGGAGGGAGAGTGGAAAACCATTTAGGAACACACACCCCAGTTCACCCGACCGAGATTCGAGCCTCGATCTCCCCGTCCTCAGCAGTCGAGCTCAACACGACAAGCACGTTAGCCAACTACACCACCGAGGCGGGTTACATAGATACTTTATACAAATAAATGTTCAATAAACAAATTATGTATCAGAGTTAACAAAAAAGACGTTTTCAGACCACGCGCGGCATGTGAAAGGTTCTAGAGCAACTCGTCGGTAGTACGGGCGGCGTATGAGATTAACACCCATTTCAATTTCTACGCAATCACGCATCCCCCTATAAAAAAAGCTCATGTCGGGGATTTAACAGTCATTAACTCAGATTGGTATTGCCCAGCACCATTTTATATAGGTGTTGTTACGTACCCTTCATAAAAAATCTCATATCTGTTGTTTGTGATTTTTATGGTTGGTTATTGATCAAGTTTGTACCTGTTTATGCTAGCTCATTCAATCTTACCCAGTCATTGCATTGTGGCTCATTTTATTTTTTCCCCAGTTGATTTTTTATGAGAAGTTTGCCCCATTTGTTCGAATTCCTGTTATGAGGTTGGAGTTTTTTTTTCATCAAAGTCCACCGTTTTCATGTTTGGGCCATCGGAACGTATCAGAACTCCTCTTCTTTTGGAAGTTGATAGCTAAGTGGAGACCAGGTCTGTCCATCTCTTTTCCCCAGCCCATTGGCTTATTGGATCACGCGTCAAAATGTATGAAACTGTACCCACTACACGCAACGTTCTCTTAGCCCTTGCACAAATCTATGATCCGTGGAGTTGACTCTCTCCAGAAATACCTGATTCAATATTTATGGACTCTTTGACTTCTATGGGACTTACCTATTCCCAATGAAGTTGTTACGCCATGGAAAATATTTTTTAATATATTACCCTCGTTTCAACAAGCTAATGTTTATGTTCTCTCACTTTCTCAAGCTAACAATATAAAACTTTATGGTTTCTCTGATGACTCAGAACAAGATTACGCCACTAATGTTTATTTCAGATGTACTTCTCAATATCAAGGGAAAAAAAGGGTCAATATCATGCTGCACCTCTAAAGTGCGTCTCAATACTCTTCCTTTAATTGTGTGTAGTTCATCTTATTTACAAGCTTTGGAAATATTTCATCTCTCCTCTCTCTTCCCATCGCAATATTGAATCAACTACTGCATAGTGTGACTCATCAAACATCTTGTCATGGATTCAAAACTACCCATACCTCTTGAAGGTAGCCATCGCGAATTGCATTGCGTAAATTCCAGAATGGGTTCCACATTACATGTTATCTCACATTTCTTTGGCTGACAATCCTGCTGGGTGCTTCTCATAGTATCTCACCACACCAACTCAGCAAATACCCCCTTTGATGGCATGGACCTCTCTGGCTATGTTCCTCAGACCAGCATTGGCCATCACCCCAATTTACACTTGTGTTTGACGAGAACCTTCTTGAAGTTAAAGTCTTCCCACTACCCCTCAAATAATGTTTTTTCTTGTTTACTTCTTGTTTATTTTTTTATCTTGCTAGCTCTAACTCTTCACTACTTTTAATTGAACCGACTATCGGTTTTAAGGGGGCTGATATGTTGAATATTTTGTTATTTGATGGTCTCACATAGAAACGCTCTTGTTGATAGATATAGTTGACTGGTTATTCCCTCCTCTATTTTTCCCGTATTCTTATCTACGTTACGTCAACATTCTGAGAAATTGCCATTCTTTATCGTGATACCTGCTCCCTCACTCAAATGTGGTTCATTTTCTATCTCCTTGTTGAACCTTGTCCCTTTCTCGTGCTTATATACACCGTTGACCCTTGTCTCTCTCTTGTGTAACAGGACAAATCAGTCTTTTAAACCGTGTTAAGTGATAGAGCGATGATACTTATATGTTAATTAGTTCAAACTTATGTATGTCTATCCTTATTATAATAATATATTATCTATTCATGACAATGTTACTTAAACACACAATCAGTTTTACTGGGGAAGCTCCTCTCATCGCATAGCTATGATAGTTAGAAAAGCTCACAGCAATATCATCTCAACCAGACTTATCAGGGTCATTCTCCATTCATAATTTAATGATGAGTCTATAATGGACGTGTGGAATCGCCAGCTACATAATTAACGAACAAATAGTATTGCGAGCTATCAGATACCACAAACATCAGTGACTCGGGAGGGCTGATATGCTGTCCAATATGCAATACAAGATTGTAATTTTAGAGCGATATTTCAATGAATATCAGCATAATTGTAATTATTGCACTGTCCGTGTGAAGGGGAGCATATATCAACTGATTTAAATTAATGGACTTTGATTGATAAAGGGGCTTCACACTATATAACTTGACTTAACTTTAAATCATATTAAGACGTTTCCTTTGGCAATAAAGCACTCTAAGCCTATGATTTTTTGAAATATGTCGGTTTCCTTAATCCAAGAGACATAAAATTGTATTCTATGTATTTAGATTCAGTAAGCGGACATAATATTCCCCTATTATTACCTGGGCTGCGGTATTGGTACGCCAAGCATTTTTCTCCGACTCATATATTTATATATTATGCAACGCCAACTTCTACTTCTTCATAAATGGTTAAAGTATATAAATTAGTAATAATAAGTTTACTTAAGTAAAATGCTCCAATAGAGACTACTTCATGAGAAGTTTCTTTGGCAATGTGAATGTATATTTAAATAAATTTGTCAATCCAAACAAATATTGGTCGTAAGGAATTAAACAAGTATAAAATTAAAATTATATATTTATCAAATATTTTTATAATATTATAAATTTGTATTTGAAGCTAGAGTTGGAGTCGGTACATCTTTTCCGACTCTGACTCAGACTCAAACTCCATCCCAAAATGCTTCCAACTCCACAGCCCTGCTTATTACGCAAACATGTTTTCAATCATTAAACGTTTTGGGGCTTGACTGGATTTGTTGGTGTAGTAGATTGCAATTCATACTCTCAATCGGAAGGCCAGGGTTCAATTTTAACCCGGATATGTGCCAAATAATGTTTTTATGTACCAGGTCACCCACTATGACAGTCACGCAAAAGATAATATCACAAATATATTTTTTTCAAATTTGGGTGGTTTTGATAAAGATATTTATACAGATTTGTCCTTCTATGTAAATAGTAAATGCCAAGTCTAGCACTTGTGTGCATTAGTAATATGGATATTAAACCTACATTGTTTAACCAAATGATGATTTTTGCATAAAATGTATAAGATAGCCTAATTTAAAACATACGCAACACCTATTTCCCTGGTCTTCAATTCATCATTATGAAAAGGGAAATACATATTTATGAAAGGGGAAATACATATTTCACCCATTATGAATTACCCAGCTGTGCCAGGAATCAATCCCAGGGTCCTAGTTAGATCAAACAAGCAACCAACTGAACTAAGAAGTCGTACGTGCATGTACCCTTCGTCTACCCTTTAAGGTAGCAAGCTTACCTTGGACTATTCCACTATAGTTTAGCTTAAAATATAAGGTAATCTATCAAGGTATGACTGCTTCCTTTCAGGGTTGATGGAGTGTACGCTGTACACATATGTATAGTACTAAACGTACTGTCTTTAAGTTGATAATTTGAAATTTGGTCTGTGATATAAAATTTGTGTGTAGAAAATGGCGTATTTATTGGCCTAAAGCAAATAATAAATTCAATATTCGTTTAGGTCATTATGTTAAATATAACAATGATGTATTCAGAAAAAAAATATTAACTCTATTCTTTACTCTTTTTGTGTTAGATAGTTGATAATTATAAAGTTTTAAATATTTATTTTTTTTCACTTAGAAGGCACCTTTTTTACCACCTCATCTCCGATACTGTGTAGCACTAAATATACAGAAAATTAGATTATTTATTTGTAAATAGTTCTTCAGTGATAGATTGTAAATTCTTATGCAATAATCTAAAAATACTAGTAGCTGTAGCTTATAGTGTAAAGTTATAGCGCATGGAATTCCAACCAAGCGTTCTTTCCCTCGATAAAGAATGGCGCTTCTCGAACAACGCGGGAAAGAATGTGTTTTAGTGGCGTTACTACTCGTCTCGATTGAGCGCAGGAAGGTTTGTGACGCTCTTTCATGTGGAGTGTCGTGTCCTCTAATGTACGCTAATCCACGCCACGGCACGTGAATTATTCTGACCTGTGTTTACTCTGAGAGCGAAGTTCATACTGTATTTGAAATGTTTTTTGTTGAATGAAACATGACTGACCCTCACCATGCTAGCAAAGAGTTTTCAAACAAATTTAAGATTTTTACGTCATATCAGGCACCCTGGAAAGTGGAGTCTAAGGAGTATATGAATAGAAATTTAAAACTTCTAGGTATGATGGTCAGATATAATCTTAATGCAAAGTGGATACAAAAGCCGATATATATTTTGTTGCAAAAATAATACAGTCAATGAGAGGTTCTTTCCAAACAGAACTTAAAAAAAATTGACAATTATTTTTCCTTTCGGCTAGCCACTTATTTTGACATAAACGTCATATTTGCCTGTAACTCTTAACAGCAGACATACCAATAACAGCACAAACAACAATGGATATTTTATTTTTCTGTCCCCCACGAACCTTGCCACATCAACTTACCCTGCACACACCACTAGAAACTCAATGGTATAAAATAATCATGTTGTAAATGTATACATAACACCGTACCTATTCCAGATGACACGATAAATTATATATTTTGTCCATACACACACACAGTCTTTTCCTTGGTAACAAAACGTCACGTTCAATTACTCGCGATTACTCGAGGTGATTTCTCGTGTGTGGGTGAGGGAGGTTTTTTCCACGCTCCGTTCTTTTATACGAGCTATTTGTGTTGTTACAAAGCGCCATTTTTTCTCGCGGGAAACAACGCGTGTGTATGACCACCTATCGAAAGGGATTATTTCAACTGTTGAAAAATGTGTAGGCCTATAAATAAATATACAAAATTATTATAAGTGAAATTGACTTCTTATAAACACTATTGAAATAGGCTAAGTATGCACGAAAATAAATATAAATTAAACTTTTTGTTTTATATTATAAGGATTGATTAATTTGTATCTATTAATTTTGTTATTTTTCTCTCACTGCTTCTCAACCTGTAAGCCATGATGGAACGTGAAATAATCTAAGATTTATTGACATCTTTTTCTCAGATACGAATGAAATAAAATATCTATAATATTATATAACAATGTAATCAAAAACATAATAAAGATTGGTAAACAATCTAAATTAAATTTATGTTTGGGAATTTGATAAATTTGATTGATACTAGGCTGGAGAATGAGTACCAACAACATTATGTTTGCTATCGATAAGTTTTAACTTGATTGGATCCAACTCTTGAGGTCAGGATTTGAATATCTTTAAGGTGAATTGAAGTGAATTTTTTCGTCCCAATGAAGAGTACAATTCTCTCTCAAGAAGAATGCTATTGCCTTTACTTCAAGTTCACCTTCCTCGTTATATGCCATCTAAAATGTCTGCCTACTCTAAGCTTCAAAATAACGTATCTATACACAAGATACATAGCACAGGAATACTTTATGACTGGCTTCTATTTTACATGTTTAACCTTTAAACTTAAGTTTATTCTTCTCTATTATACTACAACTATGTTCTTCCTTTTAACACCTCTCCTTCATATTTATTTCGAAGGCTTCAACAAAAAAAATGCAACTTATATGGACTCTTCACTAAGCTCGCAATGTTATTAGTTAAAGGGGATCATTTATATTTCTTGAAACTGGACTTTTTTTTTTTCAAATCCAAAGGCTGAGACCACATGCACTAAGATAACATTGAGTCAACTCTGCCTCTCAATGGTATTGACATTTACGGTAATTTTGGCCTTTTCCGATAGTTGAAAATATTCTAAAAACAATTCCATAATCATCAATCACACAAATACGTACTCCTCCTTAGACAATCGATACAAGTCGGTTTCGCGTCTCGTCGAAGTGACAAAACAGATTGACGAAGCGGATGTCTAGGGACCTTTTTTTTTTTTGTAATTTTTCAACTGCAAGAAAATACATTGAGTTTTCTTGAAACATCCCTACCTGTGTTTAGTTTGCATCAGGTTCCCAGAAAATTCAGGAAGTCTGAGGTGGTATAATTATGGGGGAACAATTTCAAATAAAATAATGAACTTAATAGCTGTGATTTATTGTTTTTATAAACATAACAATTCTTAAACATGTTAAAAAGATTAAAGTATCCTTTTAGTATTAATATACATTGTTTTTACCTTTACAGTGCTCTCTGAAACTTGAAGAGCTGGGTTCAGAAACTCAGTAAAATACAAACAAAAAACACAACCTTCTATTCACATATGTATTGAATACATTTAGTATAAGCATTGTGCAGTGTTAACAGGCGAGATTTTGTACACGTTCGTTAAATTATCAAACATAGAGAGAAACGATTAATTAGCTATGAGCCTACCTTTGTGAACGGTGACTGAGAATACCTGGAGTGATGAGATGATAGCTGGTGCACCCCAATCTTAATTCTTGAGCACTTATTAATATTTCACACGAGATAGTTTCATAGATGTGTGTCTCGAGAGTTAAAAAATGCTTTAACAGTTTTTCCCATTATACTAAGAAAAAGCGCGAGATTAGCGAGCCTAGAGCCATTAGAGGAGAAGGGTCAGTGCGGAAGTGACACCTAGTGCTAATGAATATAATCAATTACACAAAGAATAGAGCACAGCTGGCTCAGTAGATATATTCATACTAAATATACCGCCTCCCTTGAACTACCAGTTCAATGAATGAGTAGAACAAAAGATACAACAACAGTCACTAAAGAAACAAAACTACAAGATAAACCAATTAAAGAGACAAAAAAGGCAATAACAAAGAACTAACTTAAAAACAACGAGATAATAACAATATACAACCCTAATTGAGTGTAAGAGGAAACACTTTGAGAACAGGCCTTGAAAATGTTCCCTGTTGGGTGCGCAGATGTACAACTTGTACAATGACATCTTTTCTAGGCGAGATCGAAATGACTCGTCCAAGACGCCGAGACAGAGGTGGTGTGTTGGGTTTATGAATGAGTACGAGATCTCCTGCTTGTAGGTTAGATTTCTGCATTGTCCATTTTGAGCGATTCTGAAGGGTTTGTAAATACTTCTTTTGCCACCTTTTCCAAAAGTTTTGAGAGAGTGATTTGACTAAATTCCATCTTTTCAATCGGTTGCATGGTATTTAAGATGCATAGGTTTCAGGTACGGCAACAAGAGAAGAGCTGATCAAGAAGAGTCCCGGAGTTATAGCATATATTTCACATGGGTCAGTGGATAGAGGGACTTGAGTTTAAGAGTTCAACATAGCTTCTAATTTAGTCGTCAACGTTATTAACACTTCTAAGGTCAATATCTGATCAGTAATTATTCTTGAGAGTCGGTATTTTGCGCTTTTGATCGCAGATACCCAAAGTCCTCCCTGATGTTGTGCGGCTGGAGGCTGGAAGTGAAACTTGATGGAATGTTGTGATGCAAACCATTGTAGCTGTTGTTGAGTGCGGTCTTGAGCTAGATAATTGTTAATGGTTTTCTTCAACTGATGAGAGGCACCTATGAAGTTTGTACCACAATCTGAATATAGGTTTGAACAAAGCCCTCTTCTTGAGACAAAGTGGGCGAGGGCAGCGATGAATGCATCCTAGGTAAGGTCTGTGATGACCTCGAGGTGAACTGGTTTGGTTGAGAAGCAGACAAACAAGCAGAGATAGGTTAGAGGCGTCTGAGAGAGTGTAACTTCACTGAGAATAGATCTTCATAATCCATTACAGATTTGAGAAATATAAGTGAGGGAGTCACTTGAGGTCCAGGTAGATCACCCATCATTAGAGTTATGAGCTTTTGTCTGTGGTGAAAGCAACAAATACATTTGAAAATTCGAAGTCTAATTGTGCTGCAAACAAAGAGGATCCTGAATTGTTGAGACAAAATAAACTGCAGCAGTTGAGGTCAAGTATGGAGATGCTTGAGATGATTTTGATCATTGATCAGGTTGACAATATGATGTGATTTTGCTAACAGGATAGGGTGTTTAGCTTCATGAGCCAGATATGAGTGACTAATTCGTCCGCCTACTCTCAATATTCACTGGTTGTCCAGGAACGGGGATAAGCGTTGAAGTTTCGTGCTGCATGTATTCTTAGCCTTGATGAGTTCTATGTCGGTGGTGAAGGTTTCAGCTTGGATAACTTGACAGAGGCGTTGAATGGCTTCAGTGAGCTCTTGAGTGCTGAGGGGTCCTGTTTGGCGATCTTTTTATATGCAGTTCTTAAGGAAGAAAAGTACAAAGGTCATATTATTGATGAGTTTTGTCCATGACGAGTATTTGAGCAGTAATGTTTTAATCGAATCAGTAGAAGTATTAACAATTATAACATTAAATTGTGAGGGTTTGACATCGGGAAATGCCGCTCCAGCTACAGGAGTGAATTGAGAACGAGGCCGCTGTTCAGGTGGAAGACAGAGCCACGGAGGACCAGACCACCACAGGGGATGACCGTTGAGATCTGGAGGGGATGAACCTCGAGAGTCACAGTCCGCAGGGTTGTGGAAAGAAGTGATATGCATCCAAGTGTGAGGAGATAGCCATTCTTGTATTTGTGCGATACGATTGGCCACATACCCTTTGAGCCGATATGGTGGTGTATGAATCCATGAGAGGACAATCATAGAGTCTGACCAAGCAGTTATAGTCAATTTTGCAATGTTTTGATAAGAGGTCAGTGCAATAGTACATAAGTTTGGCAAGTAAGTGAGCGGCGTAGAGTTCCAAGCGAGGTATGGAAATTCTTTTGAGGGGTGATACACGTGATTTGGCGATGAAAAGACTAACTGTCACTTTGTTGTCGGGGTCAAAACATCTGAGGTAGAGGCAACATACATACCCTGCTTCATTTACATCACAGAATCAATGGATTTGAATGTTGGTAGCAGATGCGAGATTGAAATAGCGTTGAACGCTAATGGTTTCTAAAACGGGAATATTCTTCAAAAATCTCTCCCAATTTTTAGCAATGTCAGCAGGCAAGGGTTCAACCAACTGTAGGCTTATTGTCCATAACAGTTGGATGAAAAACTTTGCCCAGAACCCGACAGGAGTTAACCAACCACAAGGAGCATAGATTTGAACCACAATTGAGAGAATGATACGCTTTGTAGGCTTGTGGGCGTCTCCTGTCACTCGCATGTGATAGGAGAAGTTGACATAGTCAGGTGTCCACTGGAGCCCGAGACTGCTAAACAATGGTTGTTCTGGTGTCCGAAAATAGAGAGGGGTTTCTCTATGTTCCCATGGCACCCAATCAAGAAGTTGAGACGTATTACTTTTACCAGTTTCGTAATTCAAAGCCTTCTAATTTTAACAGAGTTCATCTTGGAGAAGAATCGCATCTTCTATGGTGTCTTCTCCACAATTTGCATCATCTAAAAAAATGTGTTTGCAAGATTTTGGATGCACGCGGGTAGTTGTGTCACTTATTGGTCGAGACTCCACTCTCCATTCCATCGACTATATGAGTTCCTTGTGTCATTATTGTCAGGTGTGGTTGCGAATAATAGTGTAAATTGTGATATGGCTAAACAAGGGGGAGAAGCTGCCCTCAAGACATTTGTGGGAAAATAAATCCAGAATGTCACTCTCAAATGTAAAGCTGTCACATTAGTTTGTACTGCTAATATCCCAATGTTACCCACCCCAAATAAACCTATACATATAGATATCCTGCAATATAAATACCTACTATCAAGACTAGCTAGTATACTACCACCCCAAATTAACTTATAATCATAGATATCCAGCATTATTAAATATCTCAATCATACTATGTCTGATATAGGTGCTCTACTCACTCGTTGTATCTTCCGGACTAGTGTGACATAAATAACCTGCTTGTTCACACCAAATGTTATAATGAAGAGAAGAGAAGCTATGGATGATTCAGCGACAACATGTTCCAATAGAGGGATCCAGAAATGCTCTGATTGGGCCGACTGAGTTACAGGAGGACCACTCGTATTCTTGAACTGGTCTACGCGACCGAGTGAACGTAGCTAGGGTCTGCAGCCGCTCACCATGTGTCTGGTGTTCGAGTCTTGGGAACAAGTCAAATGGATCTACAACACACCAAGAAACTGGCGAACGTGACTGAAGAGGCGTAGCATATCAACCAGCTGCTTGGCATGTGACGTTATATTACTAATATTCAATTTACTAATAAGGAAATCTCCCACCTACCAATCCATCAACTAGACCTATATATAGCTAGAATTCAGCTAGCATCGAAGACTATTAAATCCGACACTTCCACGAGAAATACTAGTCAGGACTAGCAAGGATGGCTATAAATATATATATATATATTATTGATTATATAAACTTTATATTTCAATATGGGTTTGATTATCTTGAACCCTTAGGTTTATTATGTAGTTGAAATCGGTCAGTGAAGGCATCTGTAATTTTTTGCTAAAGGTTTTATTTTTGAAAGTAAATTCTGTTATGTAACACTTAATGTTTGCTATTACCGCTTGGGCGCTAGTATATTTGTGATTTATTGAAATATTTGGGTCGCTACATTATTTTATTCATTTTTTGGCTTGAAATATTTAGTTTAAATATTAATATTGTATTGCTCGTGTGGTTACCAGTAATTGTTTTAATTCTTTAATCTGATAATGTTTCCTTTAGAGGTTATTTTTGTAGACGTGTCTTCTTTGGAGTAAATATTATAATAACTTATTTTTGTTGGCTAATAAGGTTTCGACTTTAAAATTTACCCATTCATTTAGTGAGAAATTACAAGTATTATAAAGTAACAAAACTTTGTTTTCTATTTTAATATTAAATATTAAAATGTAGGAGTGTCGAATTCTTTAAAAGTGTCAAGGTTAATAGTTCCGCGAAGGTTTGAATTTTAGTTGGGAAGTTAAACCTTTGCGCTAATAATAAATATCTGATTCGATATTTAAATTTATATTTGATCCTTACATTTAAATTTGTTTTGTCTGTATTCACAGTGGTGAATCTGACGCATTGTAAACCATTTAAAAGAGGATCTTTAAGCTGATGTACTGATGTAATCAGTCAGTCCAAGAAGTTCATGTTAAATACCTCTAATAATAATAATAATAAACTTAAAACTGATAACTGTGTTGTGCGTGAGTGGCATATTTGACTGCTGTGTAGGGTAAATAGTGACTTGGAACGTTTGCCAAATGATGTATGTACCCCGACATCAAAATTGTAGCTCATAATGTTCACGTTGTTTGTGATGCTGACCCACGACACCTGAACGTCTTACAATATTATTATTCATTTTGATCCCCACAGTGGTGGTCCCATTGGCCAAAAGTACTGTTTTCGTGTTGGACTGGATTACCGGTAGCGTGGAGTTCAGAGCTCGAATCCCGTTGGGGTGTATGGAGGATTATTTTTACTAAATGGTTTCCCAATCTCCCTGCACGCATTTCCGGGTGCATTTCCTCTAAAATGTTACATTCTTCATTCCTACTTCATTAGCGTAACAAATGTATGTGAATAAACTGTATGGGTACTAAGACGGGGTGACAAACAAAAAAATTGACATGAAATATTTTGTTTTTTTCTGTAGCTCTATTTTTTAATGTTACTAAATAAGTCGTCGGTTCTTTAAATAATGAGCTAATGATGGATTCAATTCCTGACATGCCAAGAAAAACAACATAATGGTGAGGTTGATTCTTCTCATTTACTAGTGATTAATCGATGGATGACCTGCCTTAGTGGCCGAATGGTATAAGGTGTCACTCTCGTGTTGGACTAGACTGCTGGTGACAGGGAAATCAGGGTTGGAATCCCGGCCGGATGTACTGAGGGTGGTTTTTCCAAAATTATTTTTCCCTTTCCCTATATGCAAATGTGGATACACTTCCTCTAAATTCAACATTATTTTTTCTTAAGTCATTAGCGTAATTAGTACATGTGTTTATATACTGAACAGGCACTAAGAAGCAGCGCTAAAAATA
>CABFVX010000524.1:224142-273626 GCA_902151425.1 Timema shepardi | reverse complement strand
GGTCTAGTCGTTAATATTTTATTAGTCGACTGTGACATATAAATCACCCAGTACATAAGTTAGCACGCTTATCACGGGTAAGTTTATCTTACTATTAGAATACATTCACATATATTATTAAAAATGTACCCAATGAAAACAACACGATAGTCGAGAAATATATATCAAATGAGAAATACGAGTAAAAGAGAAATAGGTGAATAGGTGAAAGCAATTTTGTTTCGTCCCAGAGATGCTATAAGCAATAGTAAATATTTATCTATATTTTTAAATTATTTTGAATTGGTTCTATAAAATTCTATGAGCATTGACATCGTATGTTATTCTAGATGTGGACGGTTTTTTTATTTAATTTAGTTTGGAAAAAAAAATATATTTCTATAATAAAATTGTCTCGACTTATTTAAGAGGGTGGTTTCCACATTGATGGGATTTTTCTGAGAGCTTCATAAAGTTTTATTTCAATCAGGACTCTTTCGAAGAGGAAAGATGGAGAAGATTTCAAGAAGAGTTAAGAGTTAACCCCCCCTTCCCCCCATTCCTTTCCACCTCTTTTTGAAGCCATTTATTATGAACTCACTTCCTAAGCTAGAGGAACTCCGACGATAACGTAAAGTAGTGAACAGTTACAAGATGAATTGCTTGTAATAAATATAATTTGTTTTTTATAGTATGTTTTATTCTAACCTATGATCACTTCTGGTTCTTTTGAAACATAATAACAGACGCTCAAGAAACTACAAAAGGAAACGTGTAAATGCGCAGTAGAGTATCACGTGAATAAAAGTTGATCGAATACCACGTTGTGGAACTGAGCGCTAATCTCTGATAGGTGAGAAAATAGAGCCTCAGCAATTACTCCAAACCCACATCAGTGGTTGAATGGTCCAAGGCGTCACACTCGTGTTTAGACTGGCATGCTGATGACGAGGAGATTGGGGTTCGAGTCCTATTTGCAAGTACTTAGGGTGGTATTTCCTAAATGGTTTCCCACGAATATGTGGGTAGACTACCTCCAAAATGTATCCTTTCTCGTCCTTACCCCATTAGAGTAACTATAATATATGCGTAAAACCTGAACAGGTAGTAAAAAAGTATATAATACAGCCTGGACAGGCATCGCACCATGGGGCTGGACTAAATTCTTCATCAGAAGACAGTGGAATAAAAAAACTAGTGAAATCATTTTACCATTTATATATATATATATATAATAATAATGAGCCCGCCTCGGTGGTGTAGTTGTCTAACGCGCTAGTCGTATTGAGCTCGACTGTCGGGGACGGGGAGATCGAGGTTCGAATCTCGGTCGGGTGAACTGGAGGTGGCCTTTCTTAAATGGTTTTCCACATTCCCTCCACGCAAATTCGGGTGCTCTTACTCTATATTCAACCTACCCCATTCCTAACCCATTAGCGTAATTAGTACTTAAGCGTATAGCTCGAACGAGTAGTAAGACGCAGTGCTAAATAAAATAAATAAATAATAGTAATACCTGATTCGGTGGCCACATGGTCAAAGGTGTCACCCTCGTAGTATATTGGACTGCCTTTGACGGTGAGATTGGGGTTTAAATACCGGTCTATGTTAATAAGGGAGGGGTGTACGCAACTGGTTTTCTACTATTTATCCTCGAAAATTCAAGTACACTTCTTTTATATTCAAAGCGTATAACCCAAACGGGTAGTAAGACGCGGTGCTAAATATTATTATTTTATATTCAAACTTTCTCATCCCTAACACACTAGCGTAATTTATTATATATACGTATATCCCGACACGTAGTGCTAAAAACATATATTAAAAAAATTAAAATTCTAGTTCAGTGATCCCAAGTTTAACGAAACCAGAAAATAGCAACTGAATACGACTTATGGTTTTAGCGTAGTTGGGTATCTATAACCCCAGTATTTTAGTGTTGCGCCTTACTACCCGTACGGGTTAAACAAATATGTACTAAATACTCTAAAGGGCTTGAAAAGAGGAGCATTTGCTTGGAAGCAGATTGGAAAACTATTTATTAAAAACACCCCCAGTACACCCGACCGGAATTCAAGCCCCAGTATCCTGATAATTGACATTCCAATCTATTTTGAGAGTGATGCCTTATACAATGTGGTCACCTAAGCAAGTAGTTTTTTATATCACCGTGCCCTACTACCTGTTCAGGTATTACGCATAGATGGCAATGGCACTAAAGGGGTAGGCATGAGGAAGGAGACACTATAGAAGTAATCTACACGCATTTGCGTGGAAGGAGATTTGGAAAACATTTAGAAAAAAAATCTTCAGTAGACCCAGCCGGGATTTGAGCCCCAATTTTCCCGTCATTAGCAGGCCAGTCTAACACCAGATATACTCCTTAGACCGTTCGGCCATCGAAATGGGTAATCATGGGTAGTATTCAAGTTAATCATCTCGATTATAGCCCTAATTTAAAACACGCCTATTAGGTCACGTGAAACCTCAGGATGAATATATTCCAGACCAATCAGCTTCAAGCAACTCTTTTAAAAATGTTGGGATAATAGTTGTTTTAAATCAACACATCCTGACCTATAAACATAAGATTAGCATCAACAGACATCAGGACTTTGATGGGAGGCTGGTTGATTGTATTGGAAATAGAGAGATAGTAAACAGTGTTATAAAAAACCCATTAAAAAGATGTTAGTTTATAACCACGAGGTAAGAAACAAAATAATTCCTCAATGACCCGTAATACTCTTTCACACCACAGATACATAGCTAAACAACCTTTAACATGTTTAAATAACAACCCCTTCCTCATAAGATTTAATGTAACTAATTTAAAAAAAATAGTGTAGGTAAAACTAATAAAGTCACGTGACTGCAATGTATAAATGGTTAAATATGACACAATAGCCCTATATATACAATGATAGGAGTAAAAGAAAGAACTAAATTAAAACCTTCATTACGTAAAATTAGAAAACGTCAATAAATGAAGTAATAAAAAATAAGTATTGTTAATTTTGATTCTCATACAAACAATTCAATTTGAATAGAAATAATCTTTTTTAAATAAAAATTTGTGTCCAAAAATTGATTTAATTCTACAAATTTATAATTATTATTTTATAAGCCTTGATAATATCCATCGAAAAGGACAATTTCAGATAACATTATTTGACGTATGAATATATTAAGGTGTGTACTTAAGCTTTTTTAGCTGTAAAAGGCCCGTACTATGAAACCTGAATCGTAGTTTTAAATTATTTCTCAAGTGAACTAAATTTTGCAACCTACCCCGTAAATAAGGGGTTAGAGTTATCCATGGGTACAAAGAGGACTATGGTTCTATTCTGGTTGGTGTTGATCGATAAATTTACTATTTTTATACGGTCCGTCCTGTTATCCTATTAATAGATATATAGGGCGTCAATCTCGTAATTGACTTGGCTGCTGATGACGGGGATATTGGGGTTCAAATACCAGTTGGGTTTACTGAGGGTGTATTTTTACCCTCAATTGTTTCCTAATTTACTTTCACGAAAATGTGTGTAAATATCTCCAAAATCATTACTACCCAATTAGAATAATTTATCATATTTAATAGGCAATAAGATGCGGGGCTAAAGTACCAGGGCTCGGTATTAGACGAACTTAGGCTAGGTTCATTTGTAATTCAAGTCCTTATTTAATCAATATATTTATAGAGATTACTTCAAATAAACTAAAAAAAAACAAATACGTTTTTTTTTCACATCGAGCTCACCCCCACTAGCATCACATGATATGGTGTAATTGAGGTGTTTTTCGCATGATATATTCATCCCCCTTTCTAGGTAGTCTTACATATCCCCTGTGGTGTAATGCTGGCGGTGTGTATATCAGGGGAATGCCACTGATAACAGAAGCTATAACCAGAGGAAGTCAAGAGAGCTTGCTCGCTCTAGTTTGGTTTGGCTACGGCTTCTCGCATCGGAGAGGATTATACAAGAGAGGAGTGGGTGTTTAAGGGAGAGGGGAGAAACACCCGCGCATACGCCTACGTATTTTCGTCTCCACTGACCTAAAAACTAAATAAATTCGTTTTTTACCCCTTGTTGTTTAGTTCAAAAACAATACATCTATTTACAGCGATATTTTTCAACTCGTAAGTGTGAAAAAAAATTCTTTGAAGTATCAATTTCTGAATATTAAAATAAATAATAATTATTATTATTGTTATTATTATTATTATTATTATTATTATTATTATTATTATTATTAGCAACGCGTCTTACTACCCGATCGGGTAATACGCACTTACTGCTAATGTGTAATGGTAGGGTGATTGCGAGATGAAATGGAGGACCTACAGTTTAACGTGGGATCCGAACCACGGCGGAGGCCTGGCTTCCTCACATTCACAAGTTGTGATTAATACACGTCTTGTCAGAGATGAAGGAAGGGTTTGACAATCAGATAAATCTGTGCCGGGACCGAGGATTGAACCCGGAACCCCAGCACAGAAGTCCGACACCTTACGGTATTTAACCTTGCGGTATTTTATGTGTGTTAAATTAATATTACTAACTTGAATTTTTTCTAACTAAGAAATTTAAATAATTCTTCATAAACACACTAAAATTAACTACTGACAAACCACCTTATTTGTATTTATTTGATACCTGAACCATTTTAATTGTTTTTATTTTAAATAAAACAACCTTTTTAAATAATTGGTAGCTACTTAAAAAAACCTAATTAAAAAACACAATCAAGCGATTGGCAAGATGTGGCTAGATTTATTTAATAAGGAGAACTAAGATTTAAAAAAATAAAGGGTTACGTCCAGCTAATTAATATTTGGAATACTTTCATGTATAAGTTATTTTACCATAAATGTGATAATTTGGAATTGCTGTGTAACTGGCTTTATGTTCTTATTTAAGATTCAAGGAATCGTCTGAAATAAAAAAGGGACCGCCATGTAATAGAATCATGATACGTAGAACTAGTTTTTTTTTAACATGACCATGAATAAGTTTTAACGATGGTTCGTTCGCTTGGAGAAAGGTTCACTGACAAAATGAAGCTACCAATTATAATAATTAACTTGGATTCTACAAAGACCCAGGTATTTTTATTATTATTATTTGGCTGAATTCTAATCTTTAGACACCTTAAATCAATCGGTAGTGTGTCTGTCTACTGATATAAGGGGTCCAGGTTTGATTACCGGCATGGTCAACTAATTTATCATTGGTGGAATGTGGATTAACCCTGTTCTCCTCATATATGTTTGGGGATGATTGAAGTTATTCACTATGGAACTTTATCCATTCTCCTGTTTGTTGATACATCTTAGGTCCAAATTTCTTTCTGACCAGTTTGTTCTCAACCACTCTCAATTTAGTTTTTTGGTACATTATATCTAAGTTATTAAATTACTATAGCTTGCCACATTCCAGTATGTTTTTAATCTGCGTAGAGCAGTCAAGCGATATGAAATTTGGTGAGTTCTAGAAAATTAGTTTAATTACAATATTTAGAAAAATATATGTTCGGTAATTAGATCCACCCAAAATCAAAAGAAAGGTTTTCTAAAACGTTTTGAATAAACAAGGCAGTTTTCTAAGTCTATCTGTCTGCGCTAGTAAGATTCGTATCTTATTGAATGTAACATTTATATTACAAGTTAAATATACCAACACAAGAGAATAACTCTGTATCTTAAATACTATTATACTCACTCGTACATTAACACGAACACCACCAAAGTGAACTGGGGTACTTACCTGAAAAAACAAACAAAACAAAAGCATAAGATAAAAACACATTACATTTGGATTACCAACCTCTTTAAAATAGTCAAAAGTCAAATATTTAAAGTGTTTTATTTATAGATGTAGATTTATAGATTTATCAAATCAACTTTTTTATTATTTTATCACCACGTCTTACTACCCGTTTGGTTCATGCAATGTATTTATTACTCTAATTTGTTAGGGATGAGAAAGGTTGAACCTATAGGAAGTGTAACAGTATTTGTGTAGTTAGAGAGTGGAAAAACCACCCACCCAACTGGGATTCGAACCCCAATCTCTCCATCATTGGAAGTCCAGTGTATTGCAAGAGTGACACCTTATACAAGGGTGGGTCAACATTTTTCATCCAAGGACCAAATATGGTAATCAGTTTGCACCGTGGGTCGAATATATATTTAGTAATCACATCAACCTAATAAAGGCCTACAAACAATACTTAGTAAACAATTACTCTCAATACCTCAGCAAAAATTATATTTTGGGTTGGTTGAATCTTTCAAATTTTACTGACAAAAAACAAGTTTATTAATTTACCAAAAATTATTATGCAATATGTACGCAAACACACCTTCACAATTTAGCATTATACAATTAATATATTTTTACACTTATTTAAAATCATATTAATGCGTGATATAATTCAATCGTGACCTTTTTAAATAATTTTTTTTATTCTTTAGCTATTTCACATTTCTACCGAGGGCTTCACTTTATTTTTCCTCCAGAATATTGTGAGGCCCACACTTTCAGTGACCTCGGGCCATATTTGGCCCACGGGTCACCAATCGGACTCCACTCTCTCAAACCATTAAGCCACCAAAGTGCGTTTTATCTAACGCAAAGAGAATTAGCAGAGTTAATTTCCAAATGACCGTACCAGAAATTCATCTTGAAGATTTTAGAATAAAAAAAAATCACAACTTATTAAAACTGCCCCAAGCGTTGATAGTCACGGTAAAAACATCCACCTCATGAAAAAGTATCAGATAAGAGCCCTCCTCAGTTACTAAAACAATGTTTATATATTCATACATCAAGCCATGTTATCTGCAGCTGTCACTTTTTATGGATATTTTCAATACCTATAAAATAACACAAATAAAGTGTAATATGTTATCAGTGTTGGCCTCAAAGAAATAGGTTTGAATTTTCTCTACTGTTCTTCCAACAAAAATCAGGGTATAGCTTAGGTGGTAAAGCTAGAACTAGGCGTCACCTCGTGGTGCGGTAACATGGAGTATATATATATATTTTTTTTTAAACTGTGAAATTGTGACTAGTGAAACTGTTTTACAGTATTTCTAAAAAAACACACACTGAAAATGAAAATAATTCTTTTTAATTTGAAACAATTTTAAACTTATCCAAATTTCACGGTTGTAAAAAGAAGAAGCCATAAAATGTCACACCCCTATACGATTTAGAGCGGTTTCACACGGACCCCAATCGCATGTGATATTTGGGACCCACAATCGCACGCCCGTGGTACCACTAACGCAGCGCTTATCAAAAACATTGATTGGCATGACTGTAGTGCAAGTACTTGCAGACGGTGTCGCATGATGTGGTTGCGATTCCTTGCTTTGCGTGTGTGTGGTACCACTGGCCCGGACACTGACGCTTCGCTTCTCTGACCTGGCATTCATTGACATAGTTGTGTTGTTCGTAGTGCCAACCTCTTAGAAAATGTCTGAATTATAGGTATCCTCATAGTGGTCGACTGTGCTGCTATATTGCCCTTTATTGTGTTCCAACAATTCAGGGAAAAATCTCTCCGACATTCTGTAGTACGAGAAGAATTTTTCCGGGTCACTTTTCAGTTCAGAATGTAACAAATAAAACTAACTTTTGAGAAGGCGAGAACTTAAAATGGGAACTTTTCTATGGCGTCGGATTGCGCGACGTAGCATTATATAAAAAAAGCTCCTCTTCCATAATCACGTAACCAAATTACACACATTTCTCAGCAAATGGTGCCCTCCTCCAAAAGCTAGATTCTACTGTCGTATGCAAAGACCGTTTTGGCATATGTCGTGTGAATAATAATTATAATAATAATAATTAGCACCGCGTCTTACTACCCGTTCGGGTTATACGCTTAAGTACTAATTACTCTAATGGATTAGGAATTGGGAAGGTTGTATTAGAGGAAGTGAACCCGCATTTGCGTGGAAGGAGAGTGGNGTACTAATTACTCTAATGGATTAGGAATTGGGAAGGTTGTATTAGAGGAAGTGAACCCGCATTTGCGTGGAAGGAGAGTGGAAAACCATTTAGGAACCACCCGACCGAGATTCGAACCTTGATCTCCCCGTCCTCAGCAGTCGAGCTCAACACGACTAGCGCGTTAGCCAACTACGCCACCGAGGCGGGTTATGTCGTGTGAAAGTGTACATGCGATTGTCGCATTGCTCTGTGGTGCGTGGTAGCCACATACCACATGCGATTGTGGCCCGTGTGAAACCGCCCAATTAACAGTGAGCCTGGCTCTTAAGGGGTTGTAGGGAACGTGAGCTAAGGGCAGTGTTTCTGCGGTTTTTATAGCATAACGCCCGCTTCGGTGGCGGTCTGTCGTACTACTCTCACAGGTGACTAGAGTGCTGATGACGGAGAGACCGAGGCTCAAACCTCGGTCGGGTGCAATAAGGGTGGTTTTTACAAAACGATTCTCCACTGTTCCTCCACGCAAATGCCGGTACAATTCTTATTAGTATAACCGCCCTGATCCTTAAAACCATTAGCGAAATTAATTCATGAGCGTATAGCCCAAACGGGTGATAAGACATGTTTCTAAAAAAAAATTAAGAAAAAATATAGCAAAATAGTTTTGTGGTCTAAGTAAACATAGAGTTTAATTTTCATCACATGGTGACCTCAACAGCTGTTGTTGAATATATGTCAAGGGTGTCCTTGAATTTTATGAAAGCTTTTTTTATTCATATAGAAAAATTCTCATCTAATACTAGTAGTATAATAACAAAAATTCAAGAACTGTCGACATCGGCCGGTATAAACAATTAAAGTTTATGTTTATACAGAAGCCATATCCTATTTATTTTAGCCATAAAATAGTTTTTGCTATAAAAACTTCGAAAACATTGCCCTAATGGTATACCTTTTTTTAAGTGGCTTTACAGTTTTTTTTAATAATTTATTTTTAACATGCTTTGTTACCCGTTCCAGCTGTACGTATATTAACTAGAGTTTATTACACTCTTACCTTAAATACTAAATCACCCAAACTTACAGAATAATTAATTTGGTATTTACTTGAATTGTCAGAAAACTAAAACGGTCATCGCTTACACAATGCTCGTCACCGAGCACAAGCTAATGAAGCTGTCTAAATCTCTAAGACTGCGTTTCAACTTGTATGTAAAGTTTGTGTTTTATATATACATATATATCTTTTGTATTCGTTTTATAAAGTTTTAAATTTCACTTGTAATAACGTTAAAATAAAATAAATGTTTTATAATATTAAAAAAAACTTTATTAACTATCTTTTTTGTGTTAGTGGTTTTAGATAGTGTAACCTTAGTTCGTATTCACAAGAGCTGATATTATATACGGTGTAAACATCTATAATACCATATACGAAATAAATAAGAAATAAATGTAATGCACTAAAAATACGTTTTAAAATTTATCTTGACACAATTTTCTATTTCTAGGGATCTGTGACCTACAAATTATTTCTTCAATTACTACCCTCTATAAGTGAGTGACATTTATGCAGCCTTTTACGAACAAATATACGTTTTCTGTTTACTGCTTTTGGCTTTATGCGTTTAGTTCTAAAAAAAACAAAGACAGTAAATAATTTAGGTTTTTTTTCTAAGTGTTGCTTAGACTATACAGAAATTCATGTATTGTGCTCATATACACTCGAAAAAACACTTTTTAGGAATAACGTAGTCATACAAACTATATTCTGTCAAAATATAAAGATCGTACCACAATACATTCTCAAATTATTCACCCCTTGAAAAAGTAAAAAAAAAGTGGAAATGCAAACACTGAACATGTTAACATATTAAATTCATTGCTACGCCTGGACTAAATACGCCACTCATCCCTATCTTAAGCTAATTCTATTCAGTCCACCTCATTACACAATATCCCTTTCTTGAGTTAGTTATATACAGTCCCCTTCATTACACCCTATCCCTAACTTGAGCTAGTTATATCCAGTCCACCTCATTAACCCCTATCCCTAACTTAAGTTAGTTATATCCAGTCCCCCTCATTACACCCTATCCCTAACTTGAGCTAGTTATATCCAGTCCACCCCATCACAGCCTATCCCTAACTTGAGTTAGCTGTATACAGTCCACCTCATTACACCCTATCCCTAACTTGAGCTAGTTATATCCAGTCCACCCCATCACAGTCTATCCCTAACTTGAGTTAGCTCTATACAGTCCACCTCATTACACCCTATCCCTAACTTGAGCTAGTTATATCCAGTCCACCCCATCATACCTTATCACTAACTTGAGCTAGTTATATCCAGTCCACCCCATCATACCTTATCCCTAACTTGAGCTAGTTATATCCAGTCCCCCTCATTACACCCTATCCCTAACTTGAGTTAGTTATATCCAGTCCCCCTCATTACACCCTATCCCTAACATGAGTTAGTTATATACAGTCCCCCTCATTACACCCTATCCCTAACTTGAGTTAGCTCTATATAGTCCCCCTCATTACACCCTATCCCTATCTTAAGTTAGCTCTATATATTCCCCCTCATTACACCCTATCCCTAACTTGAGTTAGTTATATACAGTCCCCCTCATTACATCCTATCCCTAACTTGAGTTAGCTCTATATAGTCCCCCTCACTACACCCTATCCCTAAATTGAATTAGTTATATCCAGTTCACCCCATCACACCCTATCCCTAACTTGAGCTAGCTCTATACAGTCCACCTCATTACACCCTATCCCTAACATGAGCTAGTTATATCCAGTCCACCCCATCATCAGCCTATCCCTAACTTGAGTTAGCTGTATACAGTCCACCTCATTACACCCTATCCATAACTTGAGCTAGTTATATCCAGTCCACCACATCACAGCCTATCCCTAACTTGAATTAGCTCTATACAGTCCACCTCATTACACCCTATCCCTAACTTGAGTTAGCTCTATACAGTCCACCTCATTACACCCTATCCCTAACTTGAGATAGTTATATCCAGTCCACCCCATCACAGCCTATCCCTAACTTGAGTTAGCTGTATACAGTCCACCTCATTACACCCTATCCATAACTTGAGCTAGTTATATCCAGTCCACCCCATCACAGCCTATCCCTAACTTGAGTTAGCTCTATACAGTCCACCTCATTACACCCTATCCCTAACTTGAGCTAGTTATATCCAGTCCACCCCATCACAGCCTATCCCTAACTTGAATTAGCTCTATACAGTCCACCTCATTACACCCTATCCCTAGGAGGCTAAATTTATCTACTAGATAAAAGTTATCAGCCACTTTAATGTTTTACGCGTCTTATAAACTGAATTTATCCGCCAGATAGCTATCTGTAGGATAGATCTATTTTTATTCAAAGCACGCAAGGTTGGTACTGTTTTTACTGGTGCGCGCATGCGTATAAGCTCTGCTGATAGCGCTACAAACTAGCTAGTGGCTTCAACGCTTAACATTTGTTAAATAATGGCGGTTGAACGAGTGCGAGGGAACAGATGGCGTCACATGGACGCAGAAGCTAGGTTGTCTTGCAAGTATTAATTTCGGTGTCTGCCAAAATGTGGGCAATAATTGGGTACAACGTTTACAAAATTTCATTTATTGTACTCACATTTTGATAATTTGTTCTTATATAAATATAACTCTACATATAGCTTGTCAGTTTATATAAAGGTGTGAATTAAATGTTCTAACTTTATATAGAGAGCCCGGGCTTGTGCTTACTAAACACGTGAACTAATATTTTAATATAAAAACAGATTCTGATAGGCGAAATCTCATTAAAAACAACGCGTCACTATGGCAACAGCCATTTTAACTTCCAGATAAAAGTTATCAGGTACTTAAACCTCCCGATAAAAATGTGATTGATAAATACATTTTATTTGGCAGATGAATGCTATCTGGTAGTATTAAGACGCACTTTTAACTTATCCACCAGATATAAATATTTATCTACCAGGTTAATATTTATCCAGGAGTCATAAGACCGGCCCTAGCTGTGATTTAAACCCCTACCTATTTGGCAAAGGCAAACCCAACTAGGCAAGCGTAGCGTTCGTTCTGATTGACTACTGATGGGGAATTTAGAATTATATTACTGCCTTACCGATTTATTTTAAGTCCTCCCAAAGTTATTCTCAGACTACTCGCCTATTCAAACAAAAAACGTGTTTAGAACGTGAATGTATTTTATTATCAACATTTTGAGATAAAAGTTTGAACCATTTTTTTTCTTTCTTATTTCGTTTCTCTAATGGCAACTATGGGGGCAGGCAATCCAAAATGTAAATAAGTGTTTCCAAAGTAAACGATAGGAGTAAGCGGCCAGCAGCTATCAAAAAGAATCGATGTCGCAAACGCTTCAACACTTACGTGATAAAGTGCTAACTCAGGCCAAACTCGAGTCAGGGATGGACAAATCTTGGATTAGGCCATATTGTTGTAGGATTCAACTAGGAGGATTCAACAACTACGTGATAAAGTGCTAACACAGACCAAACTCGAGTCATGGATTGACAAATATTGGATTAGGCCATATTGTTATAGGATTCAACTAGGAGGATTCAACAACTGCGTGATAACGTGCTAACTCAGATCAAACTCGAGTCAGGGATGGACACATCTTGGATTGGGCCATATTGTTATAGGATTCAACTAGAAGGATTCAACAATTTGGTGATAAAGTGCCAAACTCGAGTCAGGGATGGATAAATCTTGGATTAGGCCATAATGTTATAGGATTCAATTAGGAGGATTTAAAAACTACGTGATACAGTGCCAACTTAGAGTCAGGGTTGGGAAAAGTTTGACTCAGGCCAACAAACTGCTGTAGGATTCAACAATTACGCTATACAGACCAAACTAGATTAAAGTCCAGGAAAAGATTGGTTTTGGCTAACACACTAGTATGAATTATATTAATAATTTAAAGAATAAATTAATATTTTATTTATTTCTGACCACCGCGTCTTAAAACCTTCTCAGGCTTTACGCATTTTGAAATTTATTCTAATGGGATAGGGATGAGGAAGGAAGAATTGTTTAGGTAATATAAACGCATTTTTGTAGAAGGAAAATATAAAACCATTGAGTAACAACCCCCATTAGTAAAACAGACCGGGATTCGAACTCTGTTATTCAAAAGGTCAATCACGACAGTGGCAACTTAAATTAGACAATTCATCCACTGAAGCAGGTATTTTAATTAATGTTAGATATCATATACCCTACGTTTATCGTATATATTTTGAAATCATTAAGCTATTTAAATAAACCTAACCTCTTTAACGGAATTAATTTTTTTTACGTGACAAGATTGTGAATCACCCGGTAGATTGCATGCAAATTGTGTCCTCATTTATGTCGCAAAATATCAGAGACCATCGAACATAAGAAGTAAAAAGGCAGTTAAAGAAGGTAAGCACGACAAAATAAAAGTTTCCAAATGTCTATCTAACATGAGGTATAAATTTGGTGGCTTTTATCTTTTTTAATTTGGTTTTTAACTGCTAAAAAAACCGTTAACAGTAGCGTATATGAGAATCAGGTGGTAATCGTTTGGACAACCGGGTGGATATTGACCACCATGTTTGGTAATATCGGTAGCGTTGACACAACGGCAAGAATACATTAAACTTAACTGTGAATAAAAACCCGCACCGGTGGTTTCATGGATTAAAGCGTCAGTCTAGTATAGTCTGGTTTTTCCAGTGACGGAGAAGTCAAGGCTAGAATCTCACCAGCCGTATACTGAGGGGTATATTTCATAAATGGTTTACAACTCTCCCTCCAAATATATGAGGATACATTTATCCCCCCCCCCCCTCAGTATACGGCTGGTGAGATTCTAGCCTTGACTTCTCCGTCACTGGAAAAACCAGACTATACTAGACTGACGCTTTAATCCATGAAACCACCGGTGCGGGTTTTTATTCACAGTTAAGTTTAATGTATTCTTGCCGTTGTGTCAACGCTACCGATATTACCAAACATGGTGGTCAATATCCACCCGGTTGTCCAAACGATTACCACCTGATTCTCATATACGCTACTGTTAACGGTTTTTTTAGCAGTTAAAAACCAAATTAAAAAAGATAAAAGCCACCAAATTTATACCTCATGTTAGATAGACATTTGGAAACTTTTATTTTGTCGTGCTTACCTTCTTTAACTGCCTTTTTACTTCTNTATATATATATATATATATAAATTGTACCAAAGAAATTAGGTCGAGGGTCGCCCAGGCCAAGGAAGCTTTCAACAAGAGGTTACTGCTGACCAACCAGTTGAGATTGGAACTGAGGAAGAAGCTGTTGAAATGTTACATTTGGAGCATCGCACTGTATGGAGAAGAAACTTTGACTCCTTGGAATATGGAATAGAAATACTTGGAGAACTTTTAAATGTGTTGCTGGAGAAATACTTGAGAAGATCAGGTGGACAGACAGGGTGACAAATGAACAAGTCCTAAGAAGAGTGGGCGAGAAGAGAACCATTTAGGATGTGATTCTTCGGTGCAAAGAAAACTGGATCAGACACATCCTTAGGAGGAACTGACTTCTGCATGAGGTCATAGAAGGAAAAGTTGAGGAAAATAGAAGCTTAGGAAGAAGGAGAATTCAAATATTATACTACTTGAAGGAAAGAATAAATTTCTGGAAGATGGCGGAGGAGGCAGAGGAGGTCTAAGTTCCACTGACAAAAGGAAGGGACCTGTCGTGAGACAGAACACATACTACTAATAATATCATTAATATTAATAATACGCTCTATACTTAGTGATCTATATTGGAAGAAGATGAAGAAAAAGAAGAGGAACGGTCACGTTGATTTGTTGAATATGAGCATTGTCACGTATCCATACGTCAAGCCATTGAATATGTAGCTCTCACTATTGGTATATATTATCAATATCTATGACATAACATTAATTAAAGGTAAAACGTTATCAATTTTGGCCGCAAAAAAAACAACTTTATTTTCTATAAGGCCCTTCTTATTAAATTTGAGAAGCAACAACTTTGATGAATTAAATCTGGCCACTCATTTGAATATTTGCAGCTTTCTCTGCTCTCTTTTCTTGAGAATGTACTAATTCTTTGAGAGACTACCACGCTCTCTGACCAAACAAAGTTTCGTTAGTAGCAACTTTAATTCAGTTATAAACACGCTATATATCGGGTTAGCGATCTCAAAGTTAGAGCGACATATAAAGGTACTGGCGAGTTTCCCATTGTACCCCTCTCGCCCCTATATTCCAGTGTACCGGAGGAGACAAAAGCGTCCTAGTTGGTAGTTGTCCGTGACCCTGTTTAGCAAACTAGAGGAGCGTGCCGCTCTGTTGGATTGCTCCGTCATCAGTATGCAAGCGGTGGAACGTGACCCCACCTCCTGTCCAGTCTGCGTACTTCCCAAACGTACCTACAAGAGGCTGGACGCGAGTGTAGGCTTGACATGTCCGGGTTCATCAGCTATAGGGGTACACAGAGGGGGTTTTTACTCTTCGGCCGAGTCTGGGTTCACTAAAAGGTGCCAATGGATGCACTTGCGACAAAGCCACGACTAGATCAGGGGTTGGTAAATGGTCACTCCCACGGCTTTTCCCCCCTTCTTCTTCTTCAGCTGATCACGTGAGAAAACTACGTCATTAATTAAAGTCAATCTTGCCCGCTTCGGTGGCCAAACTGTCTAAGGCATCACTTTAATTTTTTGAAAAATATTTGAACTGCTTGATAAGGAACGTTTAAGAATATTTAGAAATAATAAAATTCCATTTTAAGTGTAAGTTGGACAAGTTGTATTAGATTGACACGGAAAAAACATAAATAAAATATATATAATCCATTCACGGTAGGAATTGACTTCTGAAAGGTCTTTTTCTATACCATAAATCTACTCTATAGTAGGATATTGGTAGGAAAAAAGACGTTTCAGATAGTAATTCCTACCGTGAATGGAGTATATGCACAATAGTTAGAATATATTTGTAAAATATTTGGTAATATTAATAACAAGCTATTTTACAATTTAATTAAGAATGTTTTAGAAGTTATAACAACTATATAAAAATACAATTTAAAATAATAGGAGACATTTGAGTCATAATTACACTTAAAAATAGGTTGTAAGATCAAGGGATGATGTGACCATGCATAAATTGAATATTAATTTATTATTCTTGAGAATTGATAGAATTATGTTATTAAATTTGAAAAAATAAAAATTGAATGTATTTCTTAGCTGTAGTTTCGTGTTCCTTGATTCCTGGCTGCAAATGCTTCACAATTATTTTGACGATTTTTTCCTAAACATCATTCTCACGTTGGACTGATTGACTTGTTTATGACGGGCAGACTAGAGTTCGAATCCTGGTCGGGTCTACTAAGGGTGTTTTTTTCCTAAATGGTTTCCTTCTCTTCTTCCACGCAAATGAAGATAATTACCTCTAAGAGACTTCCTTTCTCATACCTACCCCATTAGAGTAATGATCATACATACTTATAACCAGAAGAGATAGTAGGATGCAGTGATTAAAAAACATAAGTCAATTAGTGATGGTCATAGGAATTAAAATAGTAGATTCATACTCATACACATTACTACACTAAATGCGTAATACCAACTTCAGTGGTCGAACGGTATAAGGCGTCCTTGTCCCAATAAACTGGCCTGCCGATAACAGGGAGATCAGCGTTAAAATACCGGTCACATGAACTGAGAGTGTATCTTTCTAAATGGTTTCCAATCTCCTTCCATACAAATGTGGGTACACTTTTTATAAATCCAATTTACCTCATCCCTAGCACATTAGCATAATCAGTACATATGCGTACAACCCGAACTAGTATTAAGACGCGGCACTAAAAAGAAATATTAGTAGTACCCAGGTTAAAAATCGTCTAAGTCAATTTTTTTTTTCCTGTGGAATCCATATTTTTTTTTTTAGAAAATTAATGTTTAAGTTAAAACTTTTGTGACTTTTGTGCGAATACACAATTAAATACTTTTTTAATAGACCTCAAGCACTTTTTTTTATTACTTCGGGAGCGTCCATTCATTCATTTACTGACTAACATAATTTATTTATAGAATGTGTCATCGCTATTTAATATTTGTAAAGTAAATTATTTAATTTAAAAAAAATCTATTCGGTAAAACTAAAAAAAAAATGTTTGTCGAAAGAAATGTAATTTTCTTACATTGTGGCTTCTCCTTTGAATATTTTTGAAATTTGAATTTTTTGGGTACATCTTATGCTTAATTTTTTTTTATTTTAAATAATGAAAATCGGGTGTGTAGTACTCAAGTATTCATTGTCTAAGGAAATAGCTTCACGTTTTAAATATATGAAGTTATTTTCAAGTATTTCTTGAAGATTTACATCTTAGTGCAGAATAAATCCTCAACTTTCTTAAGATTATTTTGCCGAACACAGCTTTCCTAGATATTAAAGGGTACTTTTGTCCTTATCTCTCGAACCATAAATGCTGATTTTTTCATGAATATGCAAAGGGTGCGTTAGAGATAATATAATACAGGGAATATGTTTCCTAAAACAAACATATGAAACGAGAACTATCCCGTGTTCCCTTACATCCCAACCCGGAGTGCCGTACATTTGGTGATCCCTCGTAACGAGTTTAATGTTTGAGGATTTGCTTAGAATTCACCCTTCTCCTCTTGTTTAGTTATATTTATTCCAACCGGTAATATACAGTGTTATAGTAGACAAACCATTATTGTTTTAGCTATCACTGTAGAAATGAAGAAGGTATAGTTGAGAATAAATTTGCCTGCATTTATGGTAGGAAGGCGGGAAATAATGTAGAAAAAAACACCTTAATACGTTTGGGTGGGATTCAAACTCCGATATTTCCATGACCAGCATACTAGACCAGACAATTTTGAAGCCTAAGTCCTATATTTTATGACAGTTACAAAAGTTACTAATAATACGTTCGAATTAAACATTGAAAATAGAACATAAGGGCAAGGCCTACACACTTACCAGATAAATGCTGACCTCAAAATTTTCGGGGTACACTAGTACCCTTCTTCTTCAGAAGAAAGTAAAATATTCGTGGAAAACCATCAAGGGTCTCCTGAAATTTAATGACAACTTTTTTTTTTTTGTTTTTTCATTTTAAAAGTTTCTCGTTTAATGCCGCTATGCTTCTGACAGATTTTCAACAACTGTTGATATCACCACGTGAATAAAATTACGCTCTATGTTTCTACTGGAGCAATGCTTTATTTATTTGTTCAAAAAAAGTTTTGCTATAAAAAAGAGCAAACACATTTCCCCTTGTCTTGCTTTCCCTACATCACCACTTAAAAAGTAAAGAGCGCGCCACGTGTATAGGTGACCAGTGAGGCAGTAAGACAAGAGTGGTGGTATCTTCCTCACAAACGGCTGACCTAAGACTATTATTATTATTATTATTATTATTATTATTATCACCACGTCTTGCTACCCGTTCGGGTTATACGCACTTACACTAATGTGTAATGGTAGGGCGATTGTGAGATGAAATGGAGGACCTACAGTTTAACGAGGAATCCGAACCACGGTGGAGGCCTGGCATTTCACACATTCACAAGTTGTGGTTAATACACAAGGCTATTATTATGCTCTTTGCCCAGGAAAACACTTAGGTATATTTTATATTATTAAGACAGCCATTGTACAAATATTTAGCGTTTAATTTGGTGAGGCTGTTTTTGTTATTATTTATAGCACTACGTCTTATACATTCGAGTTGTAAGCATATGTTCTAGTAACGTTAATGTGCTAGAGAGATAGAAGGTTGAATTTTGAAGAAGTGTACCCGCAGTTTCATGGAAAGTGATAGTGTAAAACCATATAGGGAAAAACACCCCCAGTACCCCCGACTAGTATTCAAACACCACCGTTATCGAAAGTCCAGTCTCTTACGAGGGTGACTCCTTGGTGCAGTCGAGAGTCGAGGTGGGTCGGTGAGGTTATTTTATTTTCCTTTTATTTTGTTTTAAACAGTGGTTAATTGATAAAATACAATTTCAGAAATTAAATAATCTGGGTTATTACTTTCATTTATATATATTCCATTGTATCTAACTACCTGCCCTTTTATACCTATTTAAATTACGTTAGTAAGACTCGATAAAGTAAGATTTATAAGAAATATTCTTGTATTTTCGGAACATTTGCTTCATAATGTTGCACAAGGCTGGAATCTTATTTGGTTTGAATCCGGGGTGGGTGTACTAAATATGTTCTACCATATTATGACCTTTCCTGTTGTCTTGCGATCCTCTTTCCAAGCAACTGCTGGTGCATTCAAGCTAATTTTATTCACTCCCCCTTTTTAAAACCAAGCCGTATAACCTTTGTTTCAGGTGTACAAATAAAAAATGAATGATTTACAGTGGGTTGCATTTACATTTTGTGTAAAATAATACCACGATATTTTTAACACTTTTGAATCATTTTAACTTTTTTTGGTGTAAAAAAATGCTACTTTGTTTTTAAAAAATAAAAATTTTCATTTATATATGATTGTTTTATTTTTTTTTAAATTAAATTCAAAGCGCGTTGTTTTAATCCTTCTATCTCCGTCCCCCTCTTAGAGTTTAGAGTTTAACTAAGTGTATACACCGAACGGGTAGTAAGACGTCATGATTAAAATAAGTGTAGCTGAACTTATATGCCTGCCCCTTCAAGAGTTCTAGTAATCTTGCCGCGTAGTTTCTCAACGAATCCCTCGAGTTATTTAAACAAGTGACGTACGGTGTGTTTAAAATTGTCGAAATGAAGTCCTTTTTATTATTATTATTATACTTTAGCACCGCGTCTTACTACCCGTTCGGGTTATACGCTTTAAGCACTAATTACGCTAATATATTGGGAATGGGGAAGGTTGAATTAGAGGAAGTGAACCCGCATTTTCGTGGAGGGAGAGTGGAAAACTATTTAGGAAAAAACCACCCCAGTTCACCCGACCGAGATTCGAACCTCGATCTTCCCGTCCTCGGCGGACGAGCTCAACACGACTGGCGCGTTAGCCAACTACGCCACCGAGGCGGGTAAAACGAAGTCCTGATAATGCGTCTGGAGTAATATTACCTTCATTTTACTTTGCGTTTCGTGTATATAGGTTCTTCAAAACCAGATGGAAGATGGCTTCCTTGTTGGTAAACAACGCAATAGAGTCTGGCTTTGTAGTAGTTTTGATCGAAGCTGTCCCACCTCATGAATGGGGATTGAGTAGAGACCATTCCCAGAGAAATAGTGAACGTTATTGGAGCTCTCTCAGATCGGTGTTTAGAAATCAGGAAAGCTATTTTATCGATACGGTTAAAAATAAATTGAATACAGGGAGCAAACATCTTGTTTTAGTTCAACCGTTTTATATTTCGACTGTCTGTCTTTCTGTTCCATGATTACTGTCAAATGTTTGGACCAATTTAACCAAATTTAGCGGAGATGTGTTTTGAACCTAGACTAAATGACGTATGTATCAAACGTTTCTCCTTATAATTATTTTTTAACACCACGATTTACTACCCGTTCGGGTTATACGCGTATACATTAATTACGCTAGTGGTTTTAGGGATGATGAAAGTTATATGTATAGGAAATGTACTCGCATATGCTTGGGTAAGAGTGAAAAAAACGTTTTGGAAAAAGCTCACACCCAACCGAGATTAGAAAATCAACATCCTCGTCATCGGCAGTCTATTATACTGCGAGAGTAGCGCGTTAGCCTACGCGGCCACTGAAGTGAGTTCTTTTAATATTGACATACATTGCGAGATTGACGTCTTAAAACTCGTGAACAACGATTATTATATCACTAAGGATACAAGGTAAAAAGAGGTAAAGTCCAGTTATAGGTCAAATTGAGTTTTTCAATAGATGGACTTGTTAGTTATTGTTTCAAAACATGGTTTCTTATATGTCTATGCCTCTAATAATGTTTGTCTATTTTTATTAATTGTATGTTCTTTGTCTTCCTTGTTTTGTTAATTGTGGCTCCGCTAAAAATGACAAATTAAATAGTGTTTATGCACACCACATCTTTATCTTTACTTAAATATTACGTCGAATTTATTTACGTCGGGTAGACGATAAGTGACATTAGTGCTGCCATCTGTTAGACAATCATAAGACATTTAAAATGCACTTTAGATTATGGTTAAACAAGGTCTCTGTCATATTTAAAATAATAATAAATAAATAATACTGTGAATGGCACAGGCTTTCTCTTGATATGCAAATGTAAAAAAGTATCGGAACCCAAGTATTGAGTAAATATACCTATTGCTGCTAAAGATATAGCATTTTGTAAGGTATCTAATCTCTTTCCACAACTATATTCAACGACTTTGCCTACTTGGTATATTCCAAGTTATTTTGCGAGGTGGGTTGTATCTTAACTTGGCTCACCTAAGCAATCTAGTCGTCTAACAACAATGTAAGACATATATATTGGTGAATAAATTAGTAGTTAGCTCTGCGAAGCCTTTTATGTATCTGCTTGTAATATGTACCCTCTTATGTTGACGAGTGTAAACATTCAATCTATTATTTACAGCTGGACAACACCAACGTAACTTCAATCTTATATTTTGTATTGTTTCCTATTTTAGATAGATACATGTTTTTAATCCTGACATGAATATTTATTTCCACAGGCTATTTTCGTGAATTAACCAAATAATCTTAAGTTGTAGACAATTTCCCCCCCTCCCCCCCCCCTCAAAATTACTTCAAGATCAAAAAACTGTGACAATGTAAGACTTGTTTTAGAATTATTTAAGATATATTTGTTTTAGTTTTATTTTTTTCAAAATCACCTAATAATACGGAAACACACTAACATGGGAAATCTTATTTAGAGTGGCCACTGCGTCACAGGTAGGGAACGTTATTAATGTTGTAATTACTCATATGACCTACCCTGAGTATTCAAAGTTTAAGACAAGTGCAGTCCAAGAGGCTTAGAGTAATGATTAATTAAACGCTTGCAAACAAATAATAATTATTGTAAGCTAAGTTGAACGTAAAGACTAACCCAGTTACATGTTGGGACGTTATAACTTGCCCAAGTCTCTGTTCTAGTTCTCATATCTACTTCTCACTGGTAAAGTTGAGAGGTATCTTTAACTGAATATTTAATATTCATGTCATGCTCGCAACAGAAACCACCCTTGAGCAACGCCCTGAATAGCCCAACTTTCCACGTTTGTGCTTCAATAAGCACCAACACACTTTCAACCCCTCGATGTAGTCTCCTTCACCCCTTTCACCAATATTCTCGAGCCTGGGGAGGAACAGTAATCTATATTACCCTCAGGGTTAGGCAAGAGGTTAGAACTACTGAATATGGGTTATCAACCGAAATAGCATAGACCTAGTTTCTATGTGTGTGTTTTTCTCTAACTCATTCCGATTGAATTCATATCTAGGTAATTTAGGTGCGAGTGTTGGTAACACGAGTTAAGGAGAATATTTTCACAAGTTTTTTTTTATATATATTCCATTAGGACTGAAGTTATCCGGGAAAGAGTAGGGGTACCGGAAGTACATCAGATACTAGGAGGGAGTCAGACTGAGATGGTATGAGCATGCAATGAGGATGGAGAAAGAGAGGATGCTGAAGAAAAATGTTGAAAATGAAGTGTGTAGGGTAGAGACCGCAAGGGAGGCCAAGAAAAAGATGGGAGAAGCAGATACAGATAACAGAAAGTGTTTGAGTAAGAGGAGAAGAATGGAATAAATTAAATGAGGAAGAGTGGTGGAAGGATACATGAATATGGAGGCATTTTACTAAACTGACCCGGCCACGGCCTGGAAACATTTGATGATGATGTGATATGAGAAACATAAGAGTTTAATTTTCTTCACATGGTGATCTCAATAATTGTTGTTGTTGTCCTAGAATTTAATGAGAACTTTTTCCATTCGTTTAAAAAAATATTATTACTAGCACCGCGTCTTACTACCCGTTCGGGTTGTACGCACTTACGCTAATGTGTAATGTTAGGGTGATTGTGAGATGTAATGAAGGACCTACAGTTTAACGTGGAATCCGAACCACGGTGGAGGCCTGGCATTCCTCACATTCACAATATGTCTTGTCAGAGGTGAAGGAAGGGTTTGGTAATCAGATAAATCTTTGCCGGGACCGAGGATTGAACCCCGGCCGCCAGCATAGAAGTCTGACACCTTACCCCTAGACCGCCAGGTCACCCGTTTAAAAAATGTTATCATCTAATACCACTATGTTCATTAAAGATATCCAACAAATGTTGATATCACCACGTGAAGAAAATTAAACTCTTATGTTTCTACTGGAGTCATATTTGATTTATTCTGGAAAAAAAAAATTGTTGTTATAAAAACTGCAGAAAACATCAATCTTATCTCGCTTTCCTAGCACTCACTCCATGAATACTATTCCAACATCGGCGAACTAAACTAGACAATAATGACGTCTCTGTACACGTGATCACCGATGCGGGTGGTTAGTAGCTTAATACAAATCTCGTCAATGATATGTTCGTGGTTTAATGAACCGTGGTCAGAATAATTTACTACCAGCTTAGGTGACTCTAGTTCTAGTACTGATTTTATATTTATATTTAGCACCGCGTCTTACTACCCGTTCGGATTATATGCTTTAAGTACTAATTACTCTAATGGATTAGGAATTGGGAAGGTTGAATTAGAGGAAATGAACCCACATTTGCGTGGAAGGAGAGTGGAAAACCATTTAGGAAAAACCACCCCTAGTTCACCCGACCGTAGATTCGAACCTCGATCTCCCCGTCCTCAGCAGTAGAGCTCAACACGACAAGCGCGTTAGCCAACTACGCCACCGAGGCGGGTTCTAGTACTGATAAATATATTTTGTGTTTACACAGGGATTACCGTAACATGTGAGATTCACTTCAGCGGTGGGAAAGAGACAAAAAAAATTGGAAAAAAAGTTCATACACACATGTGTTCCATTTGACCTTTTTTCCAAGTTATTGCCATTTTGGTACTCCAGTAATGTGGATATACTTAACATGATATTAAGTGCTCAAAATGAAGATATCTGGCCTGAATGCAAGCCTGCATTGTCGTTTCGTAAAATTTCACACTCTTTAAAAAAAAACAGGTGTTTGTCAGATTTGTTGGCAGCCTTCTTGTATTATGTTGAAGAAATATTTCAAGGCTGCCAAGGCGCGTCGAATAAATAATTGGTTTTAAGTGACACCCCCCCCCCCAAAAAAAAACACAAATCTAACGGATTTCAAATTTTGGGGAACGTGAAGGCTAACCAGTTGGTCCTCCAAGAACTATCCATTTGTTAGGAAATCCTTCATTCAACAACAAATATCTGGCTACTCAGCTAAAATGTGTCGATGCATCGTCATGCAGGCAACTCGGAAACAGTGTCAAATGGGAATTTATGTTTGTATTAACTTTTAAATTTGTGAATAAGTATCCTGTCCACCGTTAAATTCGGTCCCATACGTTACGGAACATCCCGTATATGAGCTTAATTTTTTTATATAGTTAATAATATAGTTATACTAGTACTGGTATTTGGTTAATTAAGTTTGTAAGTTGTGTCACTGATGTATGTATGTCCATAAAGTGGCCATTAAATAAATACCCATACTTAAAAACAAATGTTACAGTTTATACAGAGGAAATGACAAATGAATGTTTAAATACGCCTGACAACAGCCATATTCCACTCACGCACTACAAATTCTTGGGTAATCATCATAAATATCCAAGAAGACATTTTACCTTCTTGCTATTCTTCATTGTCATATCCTTAGCCATTACCCCGCGTCTTCTATTTCTAACCGCACGAAATAAAATAAAAAACTACGACCTCAAAGACATTTTTCATTTTCTCTTTTACTGTGTATGGGTCTAGAAGTAAATGAGACGGTACAGTCCATTTTTAGGGTGTTTTACACACTCATGGAAAACACATTTACTTTTATTATTGAATTTATAATACAGTCGAATCTGGTTGTAACAGGCACGGAAATAACGAGATCACGGCTTTATTGAGGAAAAAAAAGCCATAACGATTTTAATTTACGCGTATTTTCTTACAATTTATAAATTTACATCGAGAATACTAAATAGTATCTACCGGAAAAATACTGGTTAACATGAAAACATTCTTATCCCATTTGAAACCAACAATTTTTGTTCTTTTAATTTTTTTCCCCCACTTAAGTGATAATAATATAGGTATATATCAGATATATATAATTTATTTTTTCCTTTTAACAAACAATATAATTATTGTAATAGCGTTACATTAATGGAAACAGTTGTATTGAAAGGGAACATTAATTTAATACATATAATTTTATTTTAATTAATTTCAAAAATGGGACCTTAAGGGTCAAATGGGTTGATTGCTCGGGTAGTCAGAAATACATAATTCTTGGGATGAACAAAAATTAAAAGGGTGACCTAGCTTTTAAAACTACCATACATAGAAATTAAAGTACCTATTGCTCCAGAACTGTCACCACATATATAAAAGTGAAATCCTTAAAACAAACGTAAATTTTAAGGTTAATTAAAGATAAGAATCATTTAATTCAATATAGGTGTTTTGTATTTTATACAAACATATTAGTAAAAAATAATATGTAGGTACACTGTAATTAAATGATTTTTTTCTATCTAATGTTGATTTTGATTTTAAAATCGATCTTTTTATTAAGTTATTGACGATTAAATTAAATGGAAGGTAAATTTAACTCATGGTTGATCTAGTGAGTATTTTTTATAACGAGGAAATATTGTCGGCCTCCTGGTGCTTGCTACAACCAAGATAGACTGTATTTAAACGGGTATTAAAAACTAAAACTGGATTTTGGAGCGTCCAATAATATTTCTGTGCAATTAACATAATTATATTTGGTTACTGAACCAGAAGGGATATCATATCTATTTTGATAGGTATACAATCTTAATGGATAGTAAGTAGGACATATATACTTTTCAGAAATTAATAAATTACTAGTGACTTGTCCACTAGTTCAAATAAACTAAAACAAATTGTCTTAATTTAAAGGCTAGACATGAATAATATTGAGAAATTTACATCCTTTAAAGTCTGGAGGTAGGAAGCAGTAACAGCTCGAGGGGGGGAAAAACCCCACCCCTTGACCCCTAGTAGACCAAGCTGAGATGTACACTGCCATTGAAGGGTAGGTACGTGGACTAAATATCAGGCTAGTCTATTCTATTTTACCTTTGACGGAGAGGTTGGGTTCGGAACCCCATCCTAGTGCACTACAGGTGGTTTTTCATAAATGGCTTACAACGACCCCTTCATTAGAATGAGGGAGGGTACATTTACACTAAATTATACCTCCTTATTTCCCTCCCCCTTTAGTGTAATTATATGTGTGTACGCCAAACAGGTGGTTGGATTGGACACTTTTTATGTGTGATATTTGTAGATTAGGTACCGTCGACTCAACCAGAAGAAATTGCAAACTAGTGGATGATGCGCTTTATAATAGAATATTAATGGGAAATTAATATAATAAATCGCCGGCAGACTTCAGTTCAGTCTAAGCCATTCATCTGAACTTTAGCTACTCCATACAGTATGTTCAAGTTTAAAAAAAAGTCTTAACGCAAGGAGGAGCAAGGTTAGGTTAGGTAATGTTAGGCTTAGTACTGCTCAATCTACTTTGGTGCAAAGCTCAATTCACCTAGGGAGGGGAATCATGGGGCACGGTAGCAGTGCCCAATATACCTTGGGAGGGAGATCGTGGGGCAAGATAGCAGTGCCCAATATACCTTGGGAGGGAGATAGTATTGCAAGGTAGCAATACCCAATATACCTCAGGAGAGGGATCGTGGGGCAAGATAGCTGTGCCCAATATATCTTGGGAGGGAGATAGTATTGCAAGGTAGCAATACCCAATATATCTTGGGAGAGAGATAGTATTGCAAGGTAGCAATACCCAATATATCTTGGGAGAGAGATAGTATTGCAAGGTAGCAATACCCAATATACCTTGGGAGGGAGATAGTATCGCAAGGTAGCAATACCCAATATACCGTGGGAGGGAGATAGTATTGCAAGGTAGCAATACCCAATATACCTTGGGAGAGAGATAGTATTGCAAGATAGCAATACCCAATATACCGTGGGAGGGAGATAGTATTGCAAGGTAGCAATACCCAATATACCTTGGGAGAGAGATAGTATTGCAAGATAGCAATACCCAATATACCTTGGGAGGGAGATAGTATTGCAAGGTAGCAATACCCAATATATCTTGGGAGAGAGATAGTATTGCAAGGTAGCAATACCCAATATACCTTGGGAGGGAGATAGTATCGCAAGGTAGCAATACCCAATATACCGTGGGAGGGAGATAGTATTGCAAGGTAGCAATACCCAATATACCTTGGGAGAGAGATAGTATTGCAAGATAGCAATACCCAATATACCGTGGGAGGGAGATAGTATTGCAAGGTAGCAATACCCAATATATCTTGGGAGAGAGATAGTATTGCAAGGTAGCAATACCCAATATACCTTGGGAGGGAGATAGTATCGCAAGGTAGCAATACCCAATATACCGTGGGAGGGAGATAGTATTGCAAGGTAGCAATACCCAATATACCTTGGGAGAGAGATAGTATTGCAAGATAGCAATACCCAATATACCGTGGGAGGGAGATAGTATTGCAAGGTAGCAATACCCAATATATCTTGGGAGAGAGATAGTATTGCAAGGTAGCAATACCCAATATACCTTGGGAGGGAGATAGTATCGCAAGGTAGCAATACCCAATATACCGTGGGAGGGAGATAGTATTGCAAGGTAGCAATACCCAATATACCTTGGGAGAGAGATAGTATTGCAAGATAGCAATACCCAATATACCGTGGGAGGGAGATAGTATTGCAAGGTAGCAATACCCAATATTATCTTGGGAGAGAGATAGTATTGCAAGGTAGCAATACCCAATATACCTTGGGAGGGAGATAGTATCGCAAGGTAGCAATACCCAATGTACCTTGGGAGAGAGATAGTATTGCAAGGTAGCAGTGCTCAATATACCTTGGGACGGAGATAGTATCGCAAGGTAGCCTACGCCAGCCCGGACGGGTTGTAAGACGCGGAAAGAAGGGGAGTACAAATAATATATTAGAACCTTGACCTTACAACCACCGTTAAATCCACCCTATTTTGATTAGCTTGCTGCCTCCGACCACGTGAACTCCCTTACCCAGCTGGAGTCACGTGTCCGCTGTAGAGAAGCGAACCAATAGGGACAACTCGCCAAGCCGGTGGGCTACAAAAACCACGAAAACAGCCGTCAACCCCGTCAAGAGGTAAGAGGAGACGCTCCGGAAATCAATCCCCGGTGAGTGAGGGTGTATTGGATCCGGGCCGACAGCTTGTATCCGACAGTAGAGGTGTGTGTTCGGCGCGGATAAATCTTCATTTTGATCGAATGAGGAGGCTTGGTGAGGCCTACTAGTATCTAATCTTATATCCACTTACAGTTCAAATTGATATATCTGTGAGGGGGCTATTTAATGGTCAAATATCAACATATGCATAGATAATAATTATTTTCTTTCGTGCTGAGCTCTACTGCTGAGGACGGGGAGATCGAGGTTCGAATCTCGGTCGGGTGAACTGGGGGTGGTTTTTCCTAAATGGTTTTCTACTCTCCCTCCACGCAAATGCGGGTTCACTTCCTCTAATTCAACCTTCCCAATTCCTATTCCATTAGAGTAATTAGTACTTAAAGCGTATAACCCGAACGGGTAGTAAGACGCGGTGCTAAATATTATTATTATTAATTATTTTCTTAGTAATACTATTTCAATAATAAAAAGTTTTATCAAACGATTCTAAAAATACTTCCCTAAATCTGATCGTATTTTTAGTGGTTTCATAATTTATTGAAAGAACAAGATATATTAATATATTTATTATGTTTTTGTCTCACGGTTGTGGTAACAAGATATTTAGTTGTATCTAAAATAAAATAAAAATTACCGCCACATCTTACTACTCGTTTGGGTTGTACCCCTATGTACTAATTACTCTAATGTGTTACCAATTATGAAGGTTTAATTTAAAGAAAGTGCACATGCATTTGCGTGGAGGGATAGTAGAAAACCATTAAGGAAATAACACCCTCAGTGCACTTGACCGTGATCGAACCCCGATCTCCCCGTCTTCACGAGTCTGACACGAAAGTAGCATGTTAGACCACGTGGCCACCGAAGTGGGTTAGTAATAAATTAAAAGGTAATATATTCACACTTTTATCTTCTTGTGTCTGGCCAAATTAAATAAAACAAATGTTTTTTATAACTCCGAGAAAGAGCTATGAAAAATATTAGTTTCAAAATAAAACTTTTTTTAATAGCGTATGACCACAAATGAAGACGTTTTGTATGACTTCATCAATCGCACTTGTTTCGGTTGGTTCGCCATCTTGATTTACAAAATGAACGTAGAATTTTAAAAGCTTTCGTTTTATAAAGTATTTTTAAATGAGCTAAAGACGCCGTTTGCACATAAAAGAAATATTATAATGGTTGTTTCCATAAATACCTGTTTAAATAGCGTTAACACTGTTAAAATAAAATACAATTTATTATTATTATCATTAGCACCTCGTCTTACTAACCGTTTGGGTTGTACGTATTTACGCTATGATGATTGTGTGATGAAATGGAGGACCTACAGTTTAACGTGGGATCCGAACCACGGTGGAGGCCTGGCAATACCACACGTTCACAAGTTGTGATTAATACACGTCTTGCCAGAGGTGAAGGAAGGGTTTGGTAATCAGATAAATCTGTGCCTGGACCGAGGATTAAACTCCGGACCCCAGATACATTAGTCCGACACCTTACCCCTAGACCACCAGGTCACCAATACAATTTAATACCAATTGTTTGCTGTGAAAGTTTTTACTACCAAAAGCGACCAAAAATCAACGTATGGTCTTTCAAATCATATGGTTTAAAGAATGGATACATAGTAACTTTTCCTAACTGTCACCTATAACCCTTCTAATCAGAGACGTGCTATAGGTAGCTGATATGTGGCCAACCCTATGTTAAACTTATGTTGATTATCAATAAAACATTTAATCCTTACATGAGTTTGAGTTTTATTTTTTTATCACTTTTTATTAACTTATTATGATAAAGCCGTGTATAAAAGTTACAAACCACGGACTTTTTACTTTAGAAACATTGTTAAGGCTATCTTTTAAAGGAAAATCTGGTGAATTTTATTAAATTTAACTTACTCAACCAGTTTATTTAAAATAATTTAGGTTTCAAATTGTTTGAGAATAAAATGTGGAATTCACGCAATTAAAGAAAATCGACTATAATATTGTGATTGTATTATTTTATAATTAATGTTTTATTTTTTTATAAATGAAAGCCTGTTATATATATTTAATGGTACCAGTGAGAACACGTGACAAATATAACTGGGATGTCTGGGGGCGAATCCCGGACAGGCGCAACAACAGTGATTTTTCCTTCATAATTTTCCACTCCTTCCCGTAAATACGAGAAATACTTCCTCTAAATTTAACCTTAATCATCCTTAACACCCCCAACTACCCCCTTAATGTAGTAGAGCTCGGAAGAGTAGTACTATGACGAATACGGAGAGTTGGAGGGGGAAGGGGGAGGTGTTAAAAAATTATTTTATTTGTTTGAAATTTCAAAAGTTCAATCAAAATAAAAAGCTCTTGCAGGTGTAAGGGCGGTTTTTTTAAAGTTTTTTTTCACCTTTAGTAGCTCCCTCATGCATAATCTAGTTTTATATAGTAACAATCTTACTCGACAGGGACTAGCCGTAAGATTTTGGAGTAATTCCAGATTTTCATAAGAAGAAGAAGATGATGAAAAAAAAAAGAACAAAATCCGATAGAAATCCTTGTGGATGTTTGCCCGACTCACGCGGCAAGCGCGAAGTGTAAACAACTCTAATAAAATGTTGACATAAATATTACTACAAACAACGTCACCAATAGTGGTGGGAAGCTAAGAAAGGAGTGTAAGAGGTTTTTTTTTCCCACCTACAGTTACTCTTCTTACGGGACCAGGGGGAGGGGAGACGACTTGGTGATAAAAACTGGAGAAAAAAAACCCATTAATTCACGAGGGAGCGACACGGAATGGAAACACATTCGATAGATTTCAAAGATAAGTGGTATGAAATTGTAAAAACTACTAGGGTAGTTTGTTTTATTTATAGTTCATACGTTTTATCAAACGAGTTATTTAAGAGCTTCAACGGCTCTACCAACTGATTTTAGAGTGGTGTCTCAAAAATGAAAAGAAACAAAATCACTCTAATCAATTAATGTAGGTGTCAGTTTTTGGAACTAAAAGCCCACCATTACTGAATATAAAATGATATGACTTGAAATTAGATGCTATAGTAATGTTTTAATGTAATCTGGAACTGGAACTAAATCAGTAAAAGTTTGTTAATAATTATTATAAAAAGAATTTACAATTTCATTTTTAGTTAAGTAGTAATATTTAATATTGTAAAGCTCCTTACTATTTTAGAATGTTTTCTAAAATGTTCACCATTACTAAGGCTGATACTATCCTAACGAGAAAGTATCAGTCGTTGTCAGGCCATCACATAGCTTAAAATACAGTATGTGTGTGTGGGTGTGTTTTGCAAGAAAGCTATAAAATATAATGTTTTGATAACCTAACCGATAATTATTTATATACATTTTAATTATGGCTTAGTAAGGATAGATATAAAATATCACATTTTGAGAAATTAAGCAAAAGTTGTTGAAGAAATTAAAATTAAACAAAATTATAGTCAAATATTAATTATCTGTTTAGTTTACTGGAAATACTTCTCTATTATGTCTAAGCTTATACACCCTTCATCTACAAGTTACAACACATACTATGAATTTTTTTATCTTAAAGTGAAAAGAAAAACACGCTGTTAATTCTCAAGTATTAAAAAAAAATGTTATTAGCCCACCAGAAGATGACTGTATTTGTTAGATGAAGGCTAAATCTAGAGGCCCTTTTATAAATCCTAACCACATAGCTTCGCAAATATGCTTAATAAGTCGATGAAAAATAAGCTAATCTACACATTTTCACTTTTTTTTATATTCATAAAACTCAAACCATATGTAAAAGAGCCTTAATGGAATCTTTAAACTTTATTTTGGCATGATCCGTATTTTTAAATAACACATGGTAGAGTTAAATATTTCGTTGGATGTGAACGTTTGCGCGGAAATTTCTCCCTTGCTGAGCCGGGCCCCTTAAAGGAGCCAATTTACAACGGACTACTTCCATGTGGTCATCGAGTGGGTAAAATAAGAATGACTATAGATTAATTAATATGTGACCCCACAGTACTATGAATACATTTGTCACATAAAATTACAGTATAACTTACTACATCACACTTATATTTCCTAGTACAGTAGCCCCATGGCTTCTTTGGTGCTGACTGACAGCTCACAGCTTACAGATGACGGCTTTGAAAAGCTACCAGACCAAATTATGTATTCCTACGCTGAACCAAATGATCTGCAAAAACATGTGTTTAGCAGCTGTCACGTTTTACGGTCAAAATTTAGGTATATACCTAAATGTTACCTGTCAGAAGTCATCTGTGAGCTGTCAGTCAGCACCAAAGAAGCCACGGGGCTACTGTAGTTAAAGACGTTGCCTGCTTGGAGATTTCGAAGCTATTTTGTGAGGCGGGTTTCATCTTGACTTGACGCACCTAAGCAGTCTAAGCACTATAACACTTAGACACCAATGTATGAAATAGAAATAGAGGGAGGACAGTAAGGGGTTCATGCTCTGAGGCCTCTAGTTTATCTGCCGATAGCACTTCCCCTCTTCCTCTGATGAGTTTACACTCACTATACATTTTGGTCCTTGAAAACATTGACTTGCTTTTTAAATATACATATTCCTTGTTTCTTATTGTAGAAATACACATGCTTCCACGGACTGTTATAATCCACATCCTGGCAGGAAGACTCCTACAGGACATTTTCATGACCAAGCCTAATAGCTTAAGTTGTAGATAATTTATTAATATACGTTTACAAAAAAAATTACTTCAATATAAAAATAATAGTTTTGTGGTACTGTAGGAATATTTTTATAGTTATTTGAGAATTTATAGATTTTGTTTCAATGTTATATCTTTAAAACTCGTTAATTAGAACGTAAATTCAATAACATGAGAAATATTATATTGATCCTCCATGACGTCACAGGTGGGCAAGGTTCTTAAAGTGCCACCGAAAATCTCATTTATGGGCAATTTTATTAAGAACAAAACTACAGCGGGTCTCAGTTTAAATGTTCATAAGAGCATGGATTTTTTTTTCTTAATAAATACAGTGTAGTAATAATAATAATATTTAGCACCGAGTCTTACTACCCGTTCGGGTTATGCGCAAAAACAGTGTAAAATATTATTTTAAAATGTATAATGATTTTTTTTCTCATCTTATTATTTAGTATGACAGTTTCAGATAACCAACCATCTACATTACAATCTATATTTTCCTGTTCCGATATATTGATTGTGTTACTTTGCTTTAAAATAAAATAGATACTTTGTTTTTAGATATTTTTTAAGCTATGAAAATTTTACTTTTAATTTAAAATTTATTTTACTAAAGATAATAATAAAATTCTAAGTATAAAAACTATTATGTCTGGCTGAAGGAAAGGTGTAGCTTTTTATTGGTCCACTGACCATATTTTTGAGGTCAGTATGAAATAATTGCTGCAATATTAAATAAAATATTATTATTTTGAAAACTTGAGCTTTGAGAACGTCTACTTGTCATTTACACGCTTTTTAATATACCACCATTCTTAGCCAAGGTGAAGAGAAGAAGCGAAAAGTGAATGAAGAAAGAAGCGGAAAGAAATATGTCACCAGCACTAGACCCTTAAGGATATGATCATCGTGTACTTGCACAAGTGGCCACGTGGACAAACGTGTCAGTCTAGTTGAGACTGGCTTACAGTTGACAAGAGAGTTAGGGATTCGAATCCAAGCTGTGTGTACTGAAGTTTTTTGTGTTTTTTTTTTTCAAAGTGGTTTCCCACGCACTTTTATCCAAAAATTTAGGTACACGTCTTCTCAACTTTACCTTTATCTTGTTTACGTGTTATGTGACTATGCAGATGGACCAGATGGGTATTAAGACGCAAAATAAGGGTGTTATTGTATTATTTAATGTTTGCAATAAAGTTAAATAACCATTTACTAATGGTCTAAGGCGTCACGTTCACCATAGACTGGACTGCAACTGACAGGAATATGAGTGTTCGTATTGAGGGTGGTTTCTTCCTACATGGTTTTCCACCCTCCATCGACGCCAATCTGGGTACACTTCCTATGAATTAAACGCGTACAGACCGAACTGTTAGTAAGAGGAGGTGCTAAAAAAATATATTATTTTTGAACGGTGAGCATTGCCAAATAATCTCTTTATCATAACTCAGACCCGATAGGATTTTCAATAATTTTTTCTCTCGTAATATTATCTTCTCTCTCTTCTCAATGGATGTTTTGAGTCTTTTAAAATTCACCTTCCTTTTCTAAATTACTGGTAGCCAATGCTAGTACAGGTGTACACAAATCCAACCAATAACCCTCAAAGCAACTACAGTAACCCCATGGCTTCTTTGGTGCTGACTGACAGTTGACAGCTGACTTCTGACAGTCAACAATTAGGTATATACCTACATTTTGACCGTCAGAAGTGACAGCTGCTAAACACATGTTTTTACAGATCATTAGGTCCGGCGTAGGTATACATAATTTGGTCTGGTAGCGTTTCAAAGCTGTCAGTCAGCACCAAAGAAGCCATGGGGCTACTGTAGGCTTTTTTATCTGACGGTGCAACTGTGGAGGACCCAACCGATCTTCGGGTGGAGAAATATACAGTGTGCATACAATTGCAGTTTCATTTTTCTTAACATTTTCTATTTTCTTATTGCTTCCTTAAATATGACAGCTTATACAAAGTGGAAATAAAGTTTGTGACAGATTTATTTTTACTATAAAAACTAGAGTTAAAAAGTAAAACACATTTTAAAACTTCAAAAATAGTATTTGATTTGTCAAGTTTTAATTTCACACAAATTGTGGGGGGAAAATATGTGTGTAACTGTCCATTGCCAAACTCGAATGACACGAATATATTTAAAAAATAAGGTAATCTGTGAAAATCAAGCCCTGAACTATTAAAATCAGTAACACACTTTATTTCCAACCTGTATTATTAATAATAGCTTTGACTCAAACAGGGCTAACACATTTAAAACATTATAATTTGTTATGTTATTTATTTATTAAAAAAGTAGACTAGCCTCGTAAAATATAGAATTGTCTCATTTCTTTTTGAGTTTCTTATTTTAAATGTTATTTAATGAGTTAATAATAGCCAGTTGGTAGCAAGTACAAAACAAATCGTATTAGCCTAGGTAGAAGTGAAGCACGCCATTTTCCGAAAAGTCGAACCAAACATTTTTATAATAGGCATCATTTTTTATTATTCGTTTTCTTAATAGTATCGAAATAACTTGATAATATCTCAATAGGTATTAAAAGTTTACTAGAGGGGTCTACTTTTTTTTTCCAATGATATAGGTTTGGCTCCCTTTTTCTTGTTCACTATCTCGCTACATATGCAAATATATGTTGCCTGTGTATGTATATTACTGGAGTATACTCAATTCACGGTAGGAATTACTCTCTGAAAGGTCCTTTTTCCTACCAATATCCTATTATATAATATAATTCTGCTAAGGAAAAAGGCCTTTCATCAAACAATTCCTACCGCGAACATATTTTAGCTACATATTTCGTATTATAATTCAAGAATAAGTATTGTATGTTTTAACTGCACGCTACATTTACTGTGATCCCCAATTCAGTGATTTTCATTCCTAGATCGTAAATACAAGTGAGTGATTTGATCCAGTTGGCGTCACGGAATTCGGAAGTTATGATGTATGCGAGAGCGATTTCATTCTATTCAATTTACAAAACGCGCGTAGGACTGAATCTATTGGTAACGTTCTGATGGATTTGTTGTATTGATATCGTTTACAAAACGTAGTAATTACAATACGTATGCCCGTGACAAGTAGATTTTGACGTGTTTTTTTTAAACGCTATTTCTAGTTTCAAAACACGAGATAAAACAAGATTTCAACATTCAATGTAAATACATTTTCAACTTAAATTATTTGGCGAATAGAACAGTATCTAGGCTTTAATAAACGTCATGTTTATTTTTATTTATTGGCCTAGTTTTGTATCAACTCTGTATTACTACCCGTCCAGACAATACATATACATGATAAAATTATTATAAGGGGGGGTAGGTATGAATAAGCAAGCATTTTAGAGATAATATACCCGTATTTGCGTGGAAGGAGAGTGGGGAACCTTTTTGGAAAATCATTGTCAGTACACCCGACTGGGATTCGAACATTTATGTCCCAGTCATCTGTAGTCTAGTCTATTGCAAGATTGTTGACGCCTTATACCATGCGGTCACTGAAGCGTGTCTTTAACATATTGTGTGCGTGGATAATACATTATATTCTGTGTTACAAGAGATCCATTCCTAATTAATATTAATATTAGCACCGCGTCTTACTACCCGTTCGGGTTATACTCACTTACGCTAATGTGTAATGGTAGGGTGATTGTGAGTTTAAATGGAGGACCTACAGTTTAACGTGGAATCCGAACCACGGTGGAGTCGAACCACGGTGGAGGCCTGGCATTCCTCACATTCACAAGATGTCTTGTCAGAGGTCAAGGAAGGGTTTGGTAATCAGATAAATCTGTGCAAGGATCGAGGATTGGACCACGGACCCCAGCACAGAAGTCCGACCCCTCACCCCTAGAACCACTAGACTGTCAGGTCACCAGATCCATTCCTTTTTCATTGAATAGTAATAATAATAAATTTCAATTTCAATATCCTTTATTATAATAATAATAATATAATATGTAGTAATTTTATTTGTCAGCAACCCCTGTAATAAAGTCAAAATCCATTTTACTACTCCGGCACCTTAAACGATTTTGTGACAGGGCTACCTAGTGAGATAAGAGTCGTAGGATCGATTCCCATCATGGCCGGAAAAATAATATAACTGAAGGAGACACTGCTTTACCTTTACACAGTGGCGCATTAATGCCGGAAGGATTTATTGTCGTGTGTATTTAACTGTTGTGATTTTAATGAAGATTGCAGATCTTCAAAACAACACATTTCTATTAAATTCCTCAGTTGTCAGTTGGGTGTTTCTTGAATAATTATTAATATTCAAACCCATAAAATAGGTTGAAGGTGGGCCCGACAAAATATACACCTTCTTATTAAAGAGATAGATATCACCCATTTTTATCAAGACAAACCCATATATATCACGGTATCTATTTAACTTATCCTGCCAGGTCAATCAAATAATTGAGAAAAATACAGATATTATAATGTAATATCAACTTGTTTTGGGAGAGTTTAAAAATAATCGTCTTTTACTATGTAGAAACGAAATAAAACACATATTTAAATACATTACTTGACCGCAAAAGTGTTTCCTATCTTATTTTATTTGAAAGTTATTAAAATAATTAGAGATTCCATCTTTGGACAAACCTTTTTCCCCTTCAATTTTGCCTTCTATGACGTCACTCATTAAGCCATTTCTTTTAATAATGTAACCCATCCAATTGGCATTCGTAGACTCATCCAAAGAATGGTTGTCATTTCTTTAACTCTTCGTAGAACTTCTTCACTAATACTCAGATCTGTCCACTTTATCCTACATATTCTCCTCCTGTAGCACACCTCAAAGCTTTCCAAATATTAATTACCCTCTTCCTCAGGGTTCATGGTTCAACTCCATACAAAGCCATGCTTCATATTTAACACCACACCAGTTTCTTACTCATCTACAGTGACAATGTTTTAACACAGGATTTTTATCATCATAACACTGTATTAAATTTATTCATACATTTACGTATAGCCAACAGAACTAAAAAGCATACAACTTACTTTTTTATCTGAAAGTATAAAAGTTTTCCATGGCTATCTATTCTCCCCCCCTTCCCCCCGCCCCCTCCCCCAAATCTTTACTGGAACCACTGGGGTTATGGGGCCTACCTTCAAACCTTACCCGAAAATATTCTTCCTCCCCGACTCCCTTCCCAAACGCATCTCAAGGACCATCGGGGCCATGAGGGGGGCGGGGGGGCTATGAGTTTTTCTCGGTCTTTTAACGGAGTCAAAATCTTTATTGAAGAACTAGAAGACAAAGAACAGAACATTTTGCCTAAATATTTCCGCAATTTTCGCACAGGTTTGTTTGTTAAGTTTATTATATTAATTTTCCATTGTGTATAACTGGAATGGGTAGTAGGCCGTGGTGTAAACCCTAGGAATTAGGAAGGGACACAATTTACCTACTACCACGTGACGATGGGATGGAGCTTACATCAGAGCTTAAAATGATGAAACAGAATCTACTTCAAAAAAATACAAACGGGGATTGAATTTACTAAAACCGATCTATACCTTATGCCATCTTTAATACGAACATTTTACTTTCAAATATTTAATAAATATTGTAATTAAAAATAAACATAGTTAGGTCTCATTTTTACTACTATTAACAAAGTTTAGGTGTTTTTCTCTAATATTTCATGCCGAGTTAAACTATAAAATTCGTTTTAAATAAACATGCACGGCTATAACTTGACAACTGCCAAGAAAATATCTCGAATAAACAAGTCAGTCGCTTCCTGTTAATAATTTCTCCCCATTCGTCATAATAAATAAACATTTGTCATGACTATGACGAAGAAAAATTATATAAATAGCATTTAAAAGTACTGCCATCAAAATCGTAAACTTGAGTTGAACCAAAGACTTATGCTACCATTTTTCAATCAAATAATTAAAAATTAATAGCATCCCATAAGGATTTATCAGTGAAAATGTAGCTTTTTTTTTCAGGGCGTTCAGATATATAACTTTTATTTTAAATTTTTAATCAGTCAACCAGGAGAACAATAAAAAAAATACGGATAATTCATAATTTCTCTTCTCGGTTGGCAATTACTCTCGGCCTCTAAAGTAAAAGTTTGATTATAATATCCGAATAATAAGCTCTGCCAGTCACTTTTTATTTCATTAGTTAAAAAAAGTTAGTTTTATCGTCAAAAATCTTCCCTTAACTATACAATTGGTGAAGCGATGCGGTTTTTTTTTTCACCAGAGCTTGTTAACGGTTCGGGTTGTACACATATTTATAATCCATTCACAGTAGGAATTACTCTCTGAAAGGTCTTTTTTCCTACCAATATCCTACTATATACTGTAGTAGATTTATGGTAAGGAAAAAGGCCTTTCAGAGGTCAATTCCTACCGTGAATGGAATATACTAACTGTGCCAATGTGTTAGGGACGAGGAAGATTAAATTCAAACGAAATGTACTAGTATTTTCCCAGAGAGAAACCGCTTAGGAAAACCCACCCCAAGTACACCCAACCGGGATTCGAGTCCCGATCTCCCAATAATCGGTAGGCCATTCTATTGCGATAATGACGTCTTAAGCCCACTATACCAATGAAGTTGATCGATGCTTATTTACAATTTCGAATATTCTTAAAGATTCACATCCGTGGCGTTGAATGAATTGATTAAGTCAGTGGTAACCAAATGGTGGACCGCGGTCCGCATGCGGACCACAGATACATTTTAAGGAACTTGACGAGATAGTGATAAACATAATAAACTATGCTATTTCAGTTTACATGTAGAAGACATAGAAGGCCAGTAATAATAAATAAGTAAAATAACTAAAAAGAAAGAAAGTCACGTTTTTGAATTAGTATAGTCTTATAGGATTTGAACTTGAGTCACTGTTTACCACTATGCTCCTGAAAAATATTCAACAACTGGATAACCCGCCTCGGTGGCGTAGTTGGATAACGCGCTAGTCTCTTGTTGAACTCGACTGCCGAGGACGGGGAGATCGAGATTCGAATCTCGGTCGGGTGAACTGGGTGTGGTTTTTTTCCTAAATGGTTTTCCACTCTCCCTCTACGCAAATTCGGGTTCACTTCATCTAAATTCAACCTTCCCAATTCCTAATCCATTGACGTAATTAGTACTTAAGCGTATAACCCGAACGGGTAGTAAGACGTAGTGGTAAAAAAAACCTGGATACTTTAAATTAGAAAGGTGCAAAGTGCCAAAATTAATTTAAAAAAAATTATCGGTGACCTGACGGTCTAGGGGTAAGGTGTCAGACTTCTGTGCTGGCGGCCGGGGTTCAATCCTCGGTCGCGGCAAAGATTTATCTGATTACCAAACCCTTCCTTCACCTCTGACAAGACATCTTGTGAATGTGGGGAATGCCAGGCCTCCACCGTGGTTCGGATCCCACGTTAAACTGTAGGTCCTCCATTTCATCTCACAATCATCCTACCATTACACATTAGCGTAAGTGCGTATAGCCCAAACGGGTAGTAAGACGCGGTGCTAATAATAATAGTAATATTTTATTTTTTTTCTTATAGAAGGGTGCTGCTGAATGAGCCACAAATAGGGCAATGTGCCTAGGCCTCTATAAATAGTTGAAAATAGTTCTACAAGATGGCGGGTGGTTGCGCTATCTCAGGAAAGGTGTTATCTACCCCAAAGGGTTGCCTGTTATCACTGGCATTTCCCGCTTTATCTTCAGAGCAGTTTGTATCAGCCATCTTGAGAACTTGGTTCAGTGTTTAAAAGGGATAATTTTGTTTTTGCTGGGTTTTAAGGATTCTTTAAGTGAGTAAAAACAATAACTGTTGATATCAACTTGTGAAGAAAATTAAACTCTTATGTTTCTACTGTGGCAATATCTTACTGGCCGGTTTTTTATATTTAAAAAATGCAAACACGCTGACCCCTTCTTGCGCCCCCTACACTCCCGCCCTAAAGTGCTTGGTTCCACCATTGCTTAGGATACCATAGTGTAACTGGTGGAAACACAGAAATTTCACGAGACGTGTTATACGAATTTTTACTGAGCGCATTAAAATATCTATCTAGACTTATTAATATTTTTGTGAAATTGACTATTTGACCTTTAAAATGATAATTTTATATATTTTGTTGATAAATGCAAATTAGTCAACAACAAAAACCATCTAATAATCAAACAAAGGTTTCATCAGTCTAGGAAGTTTATTCGCCTGAACTAAATATCATAGTTAAAAGGTATGTTTGAACCGGCTAGTAAAGTGGTCAAACGGCGACAAAAGGTCAATATTTAAAATTAAAGAAAAAAGAAACGATATTGACGCAAACTCACTTATATCACTTTCGAGTCCTATCTTTAGATTGCTTACTACACCCAAATTTTAACAATAATTTTTCAATTCATTGCCAATAAGTAAGAGTTGGTTTGTCACCATTTATAACCAAAAATATACATTTTATTTACCTTTATACCGAAATCCAACTTTTTATTCAAAGAGATCCAACCACTTAATTTACAACAAATCAGATTCTATAGTAATCAGTCAATGTAAGGTTGCGACTTTTATCAGTCCACGGAGTGTACTAGTTCACTTTTGACGCGAATATCAGCACCTCCGGTCAGATGTACAAAATTTAAATTTAAATCAACCATTAAATGTACGCTGACTTCACCCTTAACTTTTTTTTAATTATTGAAACCAGATTAGTCCAATTAATGTGAAAACAATTTAAAATTAAAACATAATCTTTACCTCTACTGATATAGTCGGTTCACAGTAAAACCATCTATTTCTGTTTCTAAAAACAATTCCTCTTTAGAAATAGGGGTTTATTATTTTGACAAGCAATTTAAATCGACCTCATTTTTTAAAGTGTCAAAACATGTTTACGGTGGTGTTGAGTGTTACCAGAGTATGCAGAGTTAATTTAAACTGTACCTGTGAATAATTGTTCTCATCACTCAGTAGAACATTCATTTGTTAGGTGTCGACAGAAATACAGTCCCGTGGTTTTTGTTTGTTTGAATACAAGACATTTATTGGCTGAACGTAGGGAGGCTCTGTTTTAACTTTACCATTTGGCATTTCGTCTCTCTGTCAGGATTTTTTGTTACATGATAACTGCCAAATGCATGGATAAATTTTAAGTAAATTTGTCGGGGATATTATTTGAGCCTAAAACGAACGATACATGTAAATAGTTGAGCAATCTGTTTATCCATTTCAATATGGTGGCCACTCAAACGGTATTTCGTTTAGTAATTCATATTTTGTTATATGAATTTATAAGTCAAAGCATTAATTTTCTTTGTTCGTGTGTGTGTATATATATAATCATATTTTTATATTTAAGATTATTAAAAAAAATATTTTATTTGAGATAGATTTTTATAAAACCAATAGTTTACGAGCTATAAACAATTATATATTTTAAATGGAGGCCTGAGAAATTGAAGAGAATTGAAGGTGAATAGAGATGTTACTTTTCCCTCAATATATTTAGAAAAGTTGTATATTATTTTATTCATGCCCCTTGTTGGAATATGATGCTATTTTTCCCCCTGTTATCTTTCTGCAACAATGTATATTATTTCGCTTCACATTTTTATGAATGATATCACTTAAATTGGCTCCCCCCACCCCTATACCTTCAAATTTAAAATGTAGCTAAACCACCGTTTTGCAACTTAGTTTTACGTTTTGCACCCTAGCCCCCAGATATGGCATGGGCACTTTTTTTTGGGGGGGGGGGTGGAGGTGGGGACCAAGCTAGATGTGGGGCCTTCCTCACACAAATTAAAATAGGGGTTTTATTCTATGGCAATTTAAGCGTCTTGTTTTGCATCCACCTATTGCATGACCGTACTGTCTACGGGCTTGGAATGCAAAACAAAATATTTGGGTACAAAATTGTTCAAAATAGTTGCAAAGAGGTGGTATATTTACCTTTTAAATTCGAAGTGGTGTTGAAGAACAAATTGTGATCTAACTAAACGTATACATTTTTATATAAAGAAAAGCGATAAAGCGTATGTGGTACAGTACATCGTATCATTAAAAAAAAAGTAACTTTACATTCGTCACAAAAATTCTCTTATTTCCGTGAACCGACTATATATATCAATTTATATTTTGTTGACCCATTGTGAGCGAATTACGCAGCAACAACAACTTGTCGATGGTATATCTAGCTATCTACTGGACAGTTGCCAATAAAAAAAAAAAGACAACCTTTGTATCTGCAACAGTTTAATTCCCACACTCCCGGCCGGACTAAATCCGTTCCGATGCTGTTTCAATGGCGGTGTAAAGGGGGGTGGAGGGGTAGAAAGGGGAAGGGGGTACTCACGCATCCTGTCCGAGCGTCACAACAGCGCATTATTAGTGAAATGTGTGTGTGTGTTTCTAGAACCAACCGGAACGTTTATTTTAATTTGGTTGTGATCTGTACGTTTAACACGAGGATTTATTAACGACTCAACCCAGGGGTTGATAACTTGCGGTTTGCGAGACACGTGTGTTACATCAACCGTAGCCCAGTTTGTGGAAATATTAACCAGAACTATTTTGCCGTTCTCCAGGGGACTCCAGAATGTACTAATCGTACATCCTTTCAATGGAGGTTCTTTCCATGTCCCGATGAGATGAGGGTGATATAGTGGGTATGAGGGTGTGGAACCAGTATCAACACTTAAACCTAACTTAAGCCTAATCAACCTAACCCTGGTGACCGTTGTGGTAGTTCTCCTTTCGGGAAATATACCCATCGTACCAGCCTGGAATCGATATCGGGACACCTAGTTTTCTATGAACATATAAATGCTACTTTATAATTTTTAGTTTACGTGAAAATTAATTTATAATAACCTGATTTTAAGAGAATCGCTCAATAAATTCAGTAAAAAACAGTCAAATTAATTCGAACATAATTGGTTGTTTGTTACGTTCTTTCAGTAATAGTCAACAATATTGAATATATATATATATATATATATATATATATAAAACCGTCTCCCTCTATTCAAAAAAATTCCCATCTTTCCTCCGTATTACATCTTAAACTGAAGTGTGACTGTTAGGAATGTTTTTTGGTGAGTAGATAAAAAATGGCTCTTTACTTTAAAAAAAAAGGTGGCCAACCCCTGATTTAAACTAATCGGTAAGTTTATTTAAGCCTATTATTAGTAGTAATTAATGTACACATTCTGACCCAACTAATTATATCATAAAAAGATTTACAAACTGACTTACCCCCAGAACCAACGTAATAACTAATATTTTGATTATTTTATTGTTGGTGCTACACATCTTACTACCCGTCCAGGCTATCCATAATTATGTAGGAATGAAGAAAGTAAGATTTAAATAAATGGTACCCACATTGAATGGAGGGAAGGTAGGAAACCATTTATGAAAAAAACTAATTGTGCCCAGCTGGGATTAAAACCCCGACCTCTCTATCACCCACAAACCAGATAAGACAAGATTTACGCCATAATCCACGTGCTCACCGATGATATTATTTATGCATCGTGTCTTACTACCCGTCAGGGATATTCTTGTTTGACAACTACCCTGATGGGGAAGAGATGAGCAAGGCAGAATTAATAAGAAATGTACTCGGGTTTGCATGGAATGGGAAGTTACCAAGTAAAAACACACTCTCAATACAGCCATCATGGATTCGAGCCCCAACCATTTCGTAGTTGGTAAATCAGACTGGACTAGCGTGACGTTTAATCCTCATGTTCACCGATACGCACCCACCGGTAAAATAAACAAATTTGTATTAATATTTCAAAACCAGCTTTGGTGACCGCATGGTCTAAGGCATCACTCTCACATTAGACTAAACGACCGATGATGGGGGAGTCGGGGTTCGAATCCTGGTCATGTGTACTGATTGTGGGTTTTCCTAAACTGTTTTCCATTCTTCCCTCCAATCAAATTAGGGTACACTTCCTCTAAATTTAACCTTTTTCATCCTTAACACATTAGCGTAATTAGTACCTAGGCGTATAATTCGAACGGAAAGTAAGATTCGGTGATAAAAAAAAAGGCTTCAAAGCGTTGACGCCCCCTTTTCCTTTCAACCCCCCCTCCTAGCTTTAAGGAATCTAGGGAACTAGGTTAGAATCCCGCGCAACATACGTCATTATTTTTCTCACCACGTCCAACCTGACCGAAGCAGCTCTGAACATTGGCAGAAGACCCTGTTTTCCGGTGGGGTCTCTAAGGAGGGGGCTCACAAAGCTGACGTCTGTCTCGTGTCCTAGCAGAAGGGCGGGGATCCATTCCCTGATGCCAAAGATTGGGTCTAAAACTGAAAGTGTCCGTCACTTTGTTGAGGTGTTAGTTTCTATCATCGGGTAGTAGGATCTATCCTCAGCCATCTATTAAAGTTTTGACAACTCCACTGTCAACACTTCCTCCAAAACGGAAAAACCAGCCAAAACAACAGAAAAAAAAAGTTTCTGACGCAGATTAAGTAGTCTTTTCACGATATTATTATTATTATTATTAGCACCACGTCTTACTACCCGTTCGGGTTATACGCGCTTAAGCTAATGTGTAATGGGTAGGGTGATTGTGAGATGAAATGGAGGACATACAGTTTAACGTGTAATCCGAACCATGGCAGAGGCCTGGCCTTCCACACATCCACAAGTTGTGGTTAATACACGTCTCGTCAGAGGTGAAGGAAGGGTTTGGTAATCAGATAAATCTGTGCTGGGACCAAGGACTGAACCCCAGACCACTTTTCACTATAACCTTCTAAATTATTTATACCTTTATAGACAGAATACGCGTTTTTATTTACTGATTAGTTGAAGACATGTCGTTGCTTGGATTTCTTCATTATAATTAAAGTTTAATTAAAAATAATGCTCTTAGGGTGGGTGATTAAAACTGGGCCTTATACCTTAGATTTAGCAGGGTTGAATTATATTTCCTTCCAACACCTTAGCTCAGTCGGTAAAATGTCCGCCTACTCAGATAATGGTCCCAGGTTATATTCCCGTTATGATCGAAAAGTTTATCATTGGTGAAATGTGGGTTTACCTTTTCACAGTGATTAATTAACGGCTGAGGGGCTGGATGTTGTGTCTGTTCAATTTTAAGTTAGCTTAAGGTCGTGTTGAGCCCGGTGGTCTTGGAGTAAAGCGCTAGCCTCAGGATCAGATGGTTGTTGGTTCAAATCCAGCCAAGGTCGATGGATTTTTCTTGAGCGATAAAAAACCGTAGCACTGCTTCTTTCGGAGGGGAAGTAAATCCGTCGATCTCATGTCGATTATGGCATGTAAAAACCTGGAAGGCATGTGAAAATACCTTTCTCGACAAAGTTGGTTAGCTTTTTCGCTCTCGCTCATAAAAATTCTTGTGTGCTTATATAATCAGTTTGTTCAGAAAGTGCACGTTAAATATCTCAAATAAATTTAAAAAAATAGTTTAAAGTCGTTTACATATATCAGCAGTCGGTTAAGAAAGGAAACGTTAAATAACTTAAATAAATTATAATATGATATATGTTTATATTTATAACATGCACGTTTAGTACCCTATTCAGCATCATTTAGTCCACACATGTGGACACGCACGCGGACAAAGACGTCAGTCTCATCTAGTCTGGCTTGAATCCCTTCTGGATGAGGTGGTTCCTCCCTCCTGAATGGTTTGCCACCCCTCCTTCATGAAATAAGAGTAAATTTGTTCTGAATCCTTCCTTACTCCCCCATATCTCTCTTGTGTAGCGATTAGAATGGTTCAAAACAAGATAACTATAATTATATGTCCAATTTTAACATTTAGCAGTAAGCGTTTTTTTTAGAATCACTTTTGTTTTTTTAAAGTTTGAAACTGTCTGTCCCCAAAGAAGCATTCCGTAGGAAGATCAAAATGAAACCAAAGTTCTCCTAATGAGTGTCTGTGTGTGTGTGTGTGTGTGTGTGTGTTACAAGTTTGGTTGAGATCCAACAATTTGTTCAAAAGATATACAGAAGGGTAAAAAAGAGTCCCCAACACTCAAACACACCACACACACACACACGCACACACACATGTTAGCCTAATTAGTCCTAATAGCTTTTTACTACTCAGTCAATCAACCAGCGATCCAGGTTCCTCTAAATCGGTGTCGTGGTGGAAGCGACCTCGCTCAGAACGATGAAGTGATGTAAAACGAGTTAGCCACACATCTGGGGAATGTGGGGAATGCCAGGCCTCCACCGTGGTTCGGATTCCACGTTAAACTGTAGGTCCTCCATTTCCTCTCACATTCACCCTACCATTACACATTTTAGTGTAAGTGCGTAAACCCGAACGGGTAGTAAGACGCAGTGCTAATAATAACACACATCTGGGAGCCACCTTAAGCGGTATGAAACTTTCCGACTGATATTATGTTTCGTTACGTCGTGTTAGGTGATTTTTAAAGATATAACATTAGAACAAAAACCCACATACATTCTTAAATTATTCTTAAAATCATCTTTCTATGGTACAAAACTATTTGATCTTGTTGACCTGTGTAACGTTTAAAAGAGCTTGCCTGATATATTCATGTTTGTACGCCACCATTAGGGTGACATTTCATATAACGATTGGATTGGGTCCAAGTTTTCTGTTCTGTATTATAATTATTAAAAAGAGATGGTGTCTTATTTTATAAATTAAAAGTTCTGGTGTTTTATAGTTCTTTTAATTTTAAGTAGATATACAGTTTATTGCTAGATATTTCACACGATGTAGATTTTAATAAAAGCCCGACTATTACTTTATATGCATGATAATTCCTGACACGTGAAATTTAAAACACAGATTAAGATGTCATACACGGCTCCTCATCAGGAAGGAAAGTGAAGAGATGCGTACCCTGAAGGGGTATATCAAGCGACATTTCCTTCTCGAAGCTTCCTAAAAGAAAAAAGGTGTGGTCATCCAGGTGCGTTTCTGTCCACAAAACTGCGTTGTCCTTCTAAACAGAGACGTATAAGCATGTCGCCATACCTTGCAACTTAACAACTTAACACAGATAAATCTTACTACCCGCTCTCATTTAAAATATCGTAATTCTGAATAAACATGTGAATAATAAATTATTGAGATGTATAATACCATATCGTTACACCTGGTGGTCTAGGGGTAAGGTGTCGGACTTTTGTGCTGGGGGTCCGGGGTTCAATTCTCGGTCTCGGCACCGATTTATCTGATTGCCAAACCATTTCTTCACCTCTGACAAGACATCTTATGTATTTGGGGAAAGACAGGCCTCCACCGTGATTCGGCTCCCACGTTAAACTGTAGGTCCTCCATTTCATCTCACAATTCACCCTACCATTACACATTAGCGTAAGTGCGTATAACCCGAACGGGTAGTAAGACGCGGTGCTAATAATAATAATAATAATACCCCTCCCCTATAGTGTACCCTGTGTAACGTTCTGTTCCCCCAGAGCAGCCAATAATCGACACATGAGGTGTCCGGACCCGGATGTCATGTCTCTCCTGTTCATATATCCCATACGATTAAAAAAAAAGTGTAAAAAGGAAAGAGTTGTCAACAGGTAAACAAGAGCCCACACAGGATGAACTGAATTATTTTATTCCCTCTCTTTATATTTTCTTCAATGATATATGTATACATGTGTTAGTGTTAAGTTGCATCAAGTTAAGATTCAACCTGATTAGAAATATTGCTGGGAACTCACCAAGTATGCAACATCCAGTGGCGCCGGGATGTTTTTATATGAAGGAAGGGTTAAATATAATCATATACTGTTAAAGGGAATGATATTTTTAGATTTAAAAATAATACCAGGAAAAAATGTGATATTTAACAGTTCCATTGTGCATTTTTCTCGTTTATTTTTAGTCATGACAAATATTAGAATAAATACACACAAAATAAATTGAGAAAAATTATATCTGATGCAGTTAAAGCTAATATGATGAAACACAAAATAGCTAAATTACGTTTCCAAACACCTTTGCCCTATATTCATTACTAATTATAAAACCACTAACTAGTTTTTCAATGTCATGTTGTCTAGCTTCTCAGGGAATGCATTAATTAAGCAGACACGGGTGATTTAGTCTACCTTGCCTCATCGTAGAGTGGAGATGGATTTATTTATGTGGTCAAGCATTAAAAAACTTATTTCTGGTGTAGCTGGTATCACTAACAAGAGTTTTCAAAGTATATTCTGTGTGTGCTCCAAGAATATTTTCTTTTTATTATTTTAACTTAGTGTGAATTTTTTATCTAGCCTCAACAAGATCCTTACATTATTTACAAGTTTTATTATATTATTTTGGGTTGGTAAAAATTATACTTTTTTTTACCACCCTCAATTTGGGGGTTCGAAAGGAGG
>CABFVX010000524.1:197878-224125 GCA_902151425.1 Timema shepardi | reverse complement strand
CCTCCCCGTTCCTGCGCCACTGGCAGCATCGTTTCTTATTTTGTGTAATCGCCTTTACAAGCTGCTTCAGAACGTCCTATAACAAACGTCGTTTCGAAACAGCCGGACAGAAAAACTTGGCATCCTACCAGTCAGTGCTCCCAAGCGGCGATCGGTAGTACCACACACACACACACGCACACACGGTGATCCGTGCCTTATTACCGCCTCGTCTCCTTTCCACCTCTTTCCTGAATCAGATTGACGCGCGTCATCGAGTCGAATGGGACCCTGCCTGCCGCACTTAATGGTGACTCGTTTGTTGACAAGCTGTCTCCTGGATCTCTAGTGATATTCTGACGAGAGACGGGCGTAAAAACCGGGTATATCCACAATTATATCATCATGATTAGCCCACACGTTTTGATTGAATACCAAGACCTAGCACCCTTGTACTAATTCGATACCTTAGCTCAGTCGGTAGCGAGTCTTTCTACTGAACTAAAGGTCCCGCGTTCAATTCCTGGCACGCACGAAAAAATGTAATTGGTGAAATGTAGTTTTACCCTTCCATAGTGATAAATTAACGCCTGGGGTATAGTTGTTGGGCTGTTCTAATCTTAAGCTAGATTATAAGGCATATGACAGAGCCAGTTGGCCGGTAATGGAATATATATATATTTATATGCGAATGGAATATATATATATATATTGGAATATATATATATATATATATATATATATATATATGCGACTTTTCTGCGCTGTCATTTGACAAGATACCCCGTGACTCACTATCCCTTTGCAGTTTGCACTTTTTATCATGTTGGGGAGTTTTTGGTTGATTATATTTAGAAACCATTATTTTTGGTAAATAAAACTATTGACTTTCATTTAATAAAATGTTGGGTTAAGGTGTAAAAAGTCAGGGAAAAAATACTTATTTTGTGTTAAAAATTGTAATAAATTAACTTTAAGTGAGTGGTTTGTTGCAACAAATATAAAAAATAAACAACCAGAGTAAATATAGAAGGTTATCAAAATATTATTTTATTTTGTATTTTAAAATATTTGGCTTTGGTCACAATATGGACGTTATAATAGCGGGTTTAATATATATTAAAAATTTTTGGTTGAGTGAATGAAATTTTTTAGCCTGAGAGATTTTTTTTTTTTGCTATTTTAATATTGTTATATATAATTAGCATTTTAAGAAATAAAAATTAACCAGAATTCGCATTTAAAAGGTCAAGTAGTAAATTTCGTGACAAGATTTATTTTTTTATTTCGCACATGTATCATTAATTCAAAAATGGACAATTAAATTTAATATGTATTAATGAACATTTTAATGTTCCAAATAAATGGTCGTAAAATGCGTATTGTGAAATTTCGATGTCTCTAGAGACTAGGTATATTTTTATAAAAAGAAGACTAGATTTTTTTTTTAGAAAAAACGAGTTTTGAAAAGGTCAAGCAACTATATCTGCCTATTTATAAAATATGTTCATGATTTCGATAACCAGAAAGTATTAAAATTGAGCCACAGATAAATTGTCAATTTTGAATTCTGCCTTTTAGATTGAATGTCTGAACTTTAATTTGTGGGGATTTTAAAGATAAAAATAGAGGTATCGAAAATTGAGATATTAAGTTCGATTATCGATTATATCGACAGTGTGAAGAATCGAGAGTATAGTGGTATCAATAAGAGTTTGGCATCTTTTTAAAAGACACATTTATATCCTAAAGTGTTCACGTTCTAAAATTGAATTTGAATTTTGATAATAGATATTAATTTAAATATTTACTAACTAAAAATCAAATAGAGAAAAATTTAAGTATTAAAAAAAGGGGTATCATTTCAAATCCAACCAGTAGTGATTGCTTAAATATAATAAATAAAATAATTAGTTTTAACTTTAATATAATTTGTCTGTGTTCAATTTATATATATATATATATATATAGTGCTTTTATTTTTAAACAGTAGCTCATCAGTGGAATGCGGCTCCCAAATGTATCCACAAGTGGGCTAAGTGAGGACAGATTTACTATTTCGTGGATGATAAGGCTCGACGAAAATGAAAAGCGATTCAAGGCTGGAAATACCAGCCCTTGAAGGATTGCACTTGGCTGCCACAAAACAACACCGGACAAATCTGAAATAACGTCGTCATGATCATCATAGTTGCAATAGTGCCAGATATTTCTCTCTCTCTCACACACACATACACACACACACAGAGATTATCATGCCCCCTCCCTCCCCTCACCCTTAAATAAACCGTGCCAGAAGTGGTGTCGAAATTTATATAAGTCATGTTGATAAAACATCAGCAAGATGCCAAAATATTATTCGATCTTGTTCTTTTCTACATTGTTTAAACTTTGAGACTTTTTCAAAAGTTTCAAAGTTATCCCCTTTATTTATTTTTTACTCTTTTTTTTTAGCACCGCGTCTTACTACCCGTTTGGATTATACGCCTGTGTGTTAACTACACTAAATGTTATGGGGATTAGGAAGGTTTAATTTTGACTAAATGTATCCGCATTTGCAGGGAAGGAGAGTGTAAACCATTTAGGAAAATTATCCTGAGTGACCCGACTGGGATCGAACCCCAATCTCCCCAATTTCGACAGTCTAGTACATCACGATAGTAACGAGTTAGACCCCGCGGCCACCGAAGTGGGTTATCCTTTTTATTATACTTGTCATATCGGCAAATAAAATATTTCTGAGTTGAATTTTTAATTTTTTATAGAGTGAAAGTTTTTAATCTTTGATGATAACGTTTTTAGATAATCCAGAGATTAAAAAATTGAATCTAACAATTCTGTATGTTTACATGTCTGTCTGTCTGTCCATTTATCTGTACTTGTGTCTACAGTATTAATGTATTTTGCCCATAGTTGATAATTAAATGATAAATGGTCATACATTAAGTTCAAATCATGATTTTGATTTTAACACTAAAGTTAAGAACAGTTTATAAATGATTGATATTCGAAAATAACTTTAGGGAATTTTGTTCAAAACGGATATTCTGGGAAGGGTTTTACATAGTGAATAATCTTCTACTTATTTTTAAGAGAAAAACTGATTCAAGAGTAAAATATTGAAAGCATTTTTTTTATATTGTTCCCAATTATAATATCCATAATATAATTTTTAATTATGTCATATCACTTATGTTTTATTAATCACGCTAGATATCCCTGGTAAAATATTTACAGTACAATTTTCATAGGAAAAAGCTAATCTGACAGCTATAAAAACTACTAGAAATTCTTTCATTTGTTCATACGTCAATTCATGCTATCATGAGCTGTCACTTTTGATATATATTACCAATACCTGTAAGATAACACTAATATTATACATTGGTAATTTTTTTAAATAACACCTGGAAATGATGATCGAACCCAGGGCCCTTGACTTAGCGTGCCAATGCTGTACCGCTGAGCTATCTATGAATTCTTCAGTGCCCAGGCTCATTCTTCTCTCATTATTTAAGGCAAGAGTTTGTGATGGACGTGTGGGAATCATTGTACGAATGGCAACGCCTGCCTCCGAGTCACCGGTGACTAAATAGCTAATTGCTAGACGATGATCTCAACACGACCATCACAGAATCTGCCTTAAACTAATAGTGGAGAGTGACCCTGAGCACGGGACGACTCCAGGCTAGTTCAGTGGTAGAGTATTGGTGTTCTACGTCAAGTGTCCGGAGTTCGATTCCCTTTTCAAATATCATTTTTTTCCAATTTACGAATAGGATACTTAATGCACAGCTATCTATATCTGTAACTAAAGTATCATCTACAACTTCAAAATTTCTATAGTCTTGTACAATAATTAATTGTACTACCGTTTTCTTACCTCATAACTAATAATGTAGTAAGATGTTATTTTCGATTACATTCTCTTTAGTGGCCAAATGGTATATGGAGTCAGACTCGTGTTAGACTGGCCTGCTGATGAAGGTAAGATAGGGGGTTGAATCCCAGCCGTGTCTATTCTGGGAGGTTTTATCTTAATGGTTTCCCACTCTCCTTCCACGCAAATATGGGTAGATTACCTCTAAAATTCCTCCTTCCTCATTACTACCCCATTAGAGTAATTATAATATATGCGTATAACCTGAATATAAATTAAGACGTGGTGGCAAAAAATAAATAAAAAATACACCATATATTCTACCAAAAAAATTGTTGATGGTATTTAAATTATTATTAGCACCGCGTCTTACTACCCGTTCGGGTTATACGCACCTACGCTAATGTGTGATGGTAGGGTGATTGTGAGATGNTCGGGTTATACGCACTTACGCTAATGTGTAATGGTAGGGTGATTGTGAGATGAAATGGAGGACCTACAGTTTAACGTGGAATCCGAACCACGGTGGAGGCCTGGCATTCCCCACATTCACAAGATGTCTTGTCAGAGGTGAAGGAAGGGTTTGGTAATCAGATAAATCTGTGCCGGGACCGAGGATTGAACCCCGGCCGCCAGCATAGAAGTCTGACACCTTACCCCTAGACCGCCAGGTCACCTGGTATTTAAAGTTTCTTCTTACTAAAATCCTATTGCAGTTCTCAGCTGCGTTCCTCTCTCAAGTGTCGGAATGTGTGGTTGACCGCTCAGTATGACAGATCTATGGCCCGCGGCTGGGTTCTGTTGTCCCTGTGAAGACATTCCTTCATTCTGAACGCTCGATTAGAACATTTCCCTTTCTCCCAAGAGACATTTCGGGAGGAATCCTTAACAGCGCTGGATCCACGCGCGTGAGTGTGATTCATCTGTCGCCACAGTTCCATACAGGCGCTAGTATCGAGGTATAGTCTGATCTTAAGAAAGAGAGAGAGAAAACACTATATCGAGTAGAAATAATAGAAATAAGGCAACTGTGACATATCGTGACATCTCACTGATGTCTAAATCGATCAAATATATAAAAACAAGACCTGCTTCGGTGGTAGAATGGTCTAAGGCATCACTCTCGTAGCGTACTAAGCATATATGATGGGAATATGGGGTTCAAATCCCGGTCGGGTGTACTGAGGTTTTTTTTTACTAAACGTAAATTCGGGTACAGTTCCTCTTAATTCCACCTTCCTCATACCTATCACACTATCGTAATTAGTACATAGGAGCATATCCTGGGCGGAAAATAAAATGATGTGATGAAAAAATATATTATAAAGGAAAATTGCTTGGAGAATGAATACATAAAATCTGATTTTATTATTATTATTATTATATGTTGAGGTTATTTGAAACAAACTTAATGAACCAAGTGAATATATCAACGCACAACTTAAAACTAATTAGGACAGACACAACAGCCAGCCCCCTCACCCCCCAGCCGTTAATTCATTACTGTAAATAGAGAAACCCTTATTTCACAATTATTTCTTTTTGCCATGCTGGGAATTGAACCTGGAGCCCTTAGCTCAGTAGATAGACATGCTACCGATTGAGCTCAAGTGTCGAGCAAATCATATTTTAATAACGTGTTGAGCTATCAGACCCCACAAATCGTTGGACACGCGGATTGAATGTCGAGTTCATCTAGTTTGTTCTTGTGAAATGACGGAGAAGTTGGGGTTTTAACCACATCCGGGTGTACTAAGTTAAAGGATTTTCAAATACCCGTCCACGCAAATGCTGATACATATTTCTCAGTCCTACTCTTTTATCTCCACCCCAATAGTGTCAGTAACTGGTGTAGCCCTGACGGAAAGATAAAGGCTGAGAAAAAGAAACTTAGGGTTTGGTTATCTATTATTAATAGTATGAACCGTTTAGTTTAGTTTTCCACACGGTGACCTGGTGGTCTAGGGGTCCGGGGTTCAATCCTCGGTCTCGGCACAGATTTATCTGATTACCAAACCCTTCCTTCACCTCTGACAAGACATCTTGTGAATGTGGGGAATGCCGGGCCTCCACCGTGGTTCGGATTCCACGTTAAACTGTAGGTCCTCCATTTCATCTCACAATCACCCTACCATTACACATTAGCGTAAGTGCGAATAACCCGAACGGGTAGTAAGACGCGGTGCTAATAATAATAAATAGTTTTCCACACATAATGATTTGAATAGTTTTTAAATATTTATCAAGATAGTTGTGAGATTTGCTCATAACCCTTTCATTTCATTAAAAAAGTTTCTGTTCAAATACCACTATGCTCATGACAAATAATCAATAACTATAGGAAATAACAATGGGCATTAAATTAAATTAATTTATATTCTGAAACAATATTTTACTTATATTAATCAAAACCCATTATTTTCATAAAAACTGCATAAATATGGACCTTAACTCAAGTATATATTAATAGTCAATATTAGGATGTCAACCGATCCATTATTCAAATGTCATTCCACTTATTTTGTTGGCGTACCCCCAGATATAATTTATCTTTAACTTTGTACCCACAAGTTTATGGTGCATAACAAAAGTTATACATGTCCTATAATCTACATCTAACATCTAATAAAAAAATAAATATCATAAAATCTAATGTATTAAATAATAAGTTTTAAAATAGACAAAGGAGAGTCAATTTATTAAATTTTAAAAAACATAGAATGTTATTCATATCCTTAGGTAAAATTTACACGATGTAAAGGATGACAATACGAGAATTGAGCTAGGGGTCAGTGACGCAAAATTGTGACGCTACAAGACATCAAAGTTGCATCCGTATGCACCTGGGGGGTAGGTAACACATGTAACACGCCGCGTGAACCCACACAAGCATCCCCACCACTACCTCCTCTGACAAACACGATTGCGTAAGCGTAACAAAGATGCATTGCATAATAATAATAATATAATAATATTTAGCACCACGTCTTAATTCCCGTTCGGGCTATACGCTTTAAGTACTAATTACTCTAATGGATTATGAATTTGGAAGGTTGAAATAGAGAAAGTGAACCCGCATTTGCGTGGAGGGAGAGTGTAAAACCATTTAGGAAAAACCACCCCCAGTTCACCCGATCGAGATTCGAACCTCGATCTCCCCGTCCTCAGCAGTCCAGCTCAACACGACAAGTGCGTTAGCCAACTACGCCACCGAGGCGGGTAGATAAATTGCACTGTTGGCTGTCAACATAAGAGGGACATTCAATCAATGCCTTTTACTAATCATAACTTGACACCACAATCCTTTGTTGTTTGCTAAAGATCGATGAGCTGCCTATCCCCCAGGTGCATACATCTCGTAGTGCCGACCCCCAAGTTCATTTCGTGGTAAATACTTGCCTTGTAACTTCCTATAACTTGTATAATTATCTACCTGGATATCTGAATAATCCCGTATTTATTGTCTATCATATATTCCACTAGCCGTCTAGATAAGAATCGCTTAAAGGAAAGAGAGGGGAAAAAGAGAAACAAAATGGCGTTACAAGATAGCTTGTACAAACGTCCGTATCACTTGTGGCTAAACCTAAATATGGCCCTGACTATTTAGGCTGGTTTCACACCAACGAGCCCCGAGTCGAGTCACCAATTGAGACAAGTACATATCGTATTTGATAACACGATGGAGGACCAATACCTTTCACACCGGCGAGTCGAGTCACCCCGAGTATAACCGAGTATGGCCGAGTATAACCGAGTCGAGTCGAGTCACCAATTGAGACAAGTACATATCGTATTTGATAACACGATGGAGGACCAATTCCTTTCACACCGGCGAGTCGAGTCACCCCGAGTCTAGCCGAGTATAAACGAGTCTAAACGAGTCAAGAGTCCATGATGCGGCAGATTACAGATTTCATTAGTCAAACCGAGTCAAGTGTATTATTTAGACGTTCTTTCCAAGGCTAACAGAATGAACAATGAATACCTCATTGTTTGTTCAACAGAATGATGCGATTTATAGCTCGTACCATCCCGAACATCGGGATAGAAATTCAGTTTCCACTATTTGAAAACAAATGTGAAAAACTACCAAAGGTACATCGTTTCACATTAAGTGGGTAAATCCACACTAAGCGACGTCTTTCAAGGCGTATACGCCAGCGCCTCCAAACAATTGTATTTATAGAAACCACTAGGACTGCATCAATCTTGCATGAGCTTGTTGTTCAAACTAGGGGACTCGATGACTCGACTCAGCAGTGTGAATGCTATCAAATACAATATGTGCTTGTCTCAAGTCTACTAGACTCGAGACTCGTTGGTGTGAAACTAGCCTGAGGGCCAGTTTCATAGTCAAATTTAGTACGCCTTAAGTGCGGCGCTACACTAAATACAAGACGACAGCTACCTAAACTCGAATGGAATGGGCCGTTCTCGCATAGGAAACTGGCCCATTCCATTCTGGTTTAGGTAGGTGTCGTCATGAACTTTTCGTCATGAACTTAGTGTAGCACCGAACTTGAGGCGTACTAAATTTGACTATGAAACTGGCCCTTAGTGTTTATCATAAGATAATACATGTATATATGTTTTACGTACCCCTTAAGATCTATTTGCGTACCCCGGATTGACACCACCACCCGATTCGACCACATATGTTTGTATTCGTATATTGGGAGATTGTTTGACTCCCGAGATTAAACTATACTTACAGTATTAAGTTATATACAGAATTGTATCTCTGAGCTACATCATTCGTAGCCCAGTAGTGAAAAGATTAGCCAGTAACAAACGTCCCGTTTCACAAGGGAGACCCTAATGTACTAATCGTACGTCCTTTCCATGTCCCGATGAGATGAGATGATGTGATAGGGAGTATGAGGGTGATAGTACGAGAGTCTGGAACTAGTGAAAACATTAAAACCTAACTTGAGCCCAATTAACCAAACCCGGACGACCTTTGGAGTAATTCCTTCCTTTCGGGAAAAATACTCAAGGTACCATCCGGGAATCGAGCCTGAGACCCCAAGGGTCTTAGTCAAGTGCACTGACCACTACACCACGGGGTTGGTTATTAAATTAGATAATGCTACATAGATAGTGTGCATATAAAAAACAATCCTGTCCTGAAAAATTGAATAAAGTTAAAAGGTCGTTCTCGCGGAGTTAAATAACCCCCAGTGCGTCTTGCAGGGTTTGGGAAGGAGCGGAGGGTGAGGTTGGGGGGGTTAGTAGGAAATATATGGGTCAAGATGCCTCCGCTGTGATGGAGGAGCAACTTTACGCAATCTCTCTTTTCCCTTGCAATAACAGCCTCTTGAAACACTAGAGTAATACGGTCCATTGTTCACACTGACTGCGTAGATATCACGGTCCATTATCTCACACGCTGTGGCTTCTGTAGGCTGGCTAGATCTCTTGGAGCACTGTAGTAATACGGTCCATTATCTCACACACTGTGGCTTCTGTAGGCTGGCTAGATCTCTTGGAGCACTGTAGTAATACGGCCCATTATCTCACACACTGTGGCTTCTGTAGGCTAGCTAGATATCTTGGAGTATTGTAGTAATACGGTCCATTATCTCACACACTGTGGCTTCAGTAGGCTGGCTAGATATCTTGGAGTACTGTAGTAATACGGTCCATTATCTCACACACTGTGGCTTCTCTGTATGCTGGCTAGATCTCTTGGAGCACTGGAGTAATACGGTCCATTATCTCACACACTGTGGCTTCTGTAGGCTGGCTAGATCTCTTGGACCACTGGAGTAATACGGTCCATTATCTCACACACTGTGGCATCTCTGTATGCTGGCTAGACCTCTTGGAGTACTGTAGTAATACGGTCCATTATCTCACACACTGTGGCTTCTGTATGCTGGCTAGATCTCTTGGAGCACTGTAGTAATACGGTCCATTATCTAGATCTCTTGAAGGACTGGAGTAATACGGTCCATTATCTCACACACTGTGGCTTCTGTAGGCTGACTAGATCTCTTGGAGCACTGCTGTAATACGGTCCATTATCTCACACACTGTGGCTTCTGTAGGCTGACTAGATATCTTGAAACACTGTAGTAATACGGTCCATTATCTCACACACTGTGGCTTCTGTAGGTTGGCTAAGGAATAAAATCATTATATTTCATTTGTTATATATTTAACTAAACTCATTAATGTCCAAGAAATTGACAATCAAATTCGGTTTTTTTTGTCAACTTTGACAAACTGTAGCTTCATTAATAATTATTATTATAATGTAATTAATTTATTATATCTGCAGAAATGAACTTTCTACTAAATTTTTAATAAGATATTTTTTTTCATTACTGGATGTTTAGGTGATAGGGCTGGGTTGCAGTAGGCGGCACTTAGAACTCATTACATATATACTTAAAGCCGTCAAATAGTTGGTTGGGCGGCGAGTGGAAAGGAGTAAAATGGGTTTTGAGGAGAGGTTGGCAAGAGATATTAACAAATACTTGACCCAACCTAAGAAATATTTTAACTATCGAAGAGCGAATGGGAAATATAGAGAAATTCTCAATACACATATTTTTCAGGACGGCAAATGCTATATCTCAGATCACATAAAGAGACCAGAAAAAACTATTTTATAAATTAGTTTGAATACAATAGATATATCTTTTAGCCATAATTTAAAGTGCATTAGAAGGTCCTCATGACTGTATAACATATTACAGCAATAACTCAATTTGAATTAAAATTCATCCTCCCCGCATTTTCTATGGACTCTCGTCAAATTTAATAAACTCAAAGCAAATAATGACGATTGTAGATGAAAATTTTTCATTAAAATTTTCAGATCATTGAATTCTAGGGAAAGGGAATGTATTCGTTAAGGATGTTACTATAACAACAAGGTATAACCAACCATATCTGGTCAGTAGCAGAACCGACGTCAGTGACACTTTCAACCACCAAGCACTGTAGTCGATATATGATTGTGAGAATATAATTGTATTTGCTGTTAGCGCTTTATTATTACTAATTTAAATAACTGAACTTTTATTGTTCCAGGAAAAAAATATGAAGATTTCCCAAAAAGGAAAATTTTTCTTAAAAAAAACGAGGGGAGCATCTTTTGCTCTACAACATATATTATGACCTTGGACTCAATTCAAACTTGGATATAAAGATCATTGGGTATAAAGTTTGAACATCAAGTCAAAGCCCCGAAGTAGAGAGACTATACTGAGATTTAAATCGCTTTAGGATCCACGTGGTGGTTAAGGTAGAGAGCATTGTTGCCACATAGTGAGAATTTGCACGTTGCTACTACACAAACATACTAAGCGACTTCCAAGAACTCTGGCAACGTGCATCGGTTGCTATGACAACTACGTTTCACAGATTCCGGCTACGATGACCTCGATCCTGAAGCAGTTTAAAACAAAGTATAGATTCCTACGCCCTGATGCAATTTTTCAATGTTTGTTTAGAAAAAAAAATGAAAGCGAAATAATTGTAATTGAAATAACCATTTGATGGGACCATGATATTAAATTAAAGTAATCCGAGAGAGAAAGAAAAAGGGGGCTTAGTATTTCTGGGTCACTTCAGACCCTCCAACCCATCCTCCCTTAGTCTACCCTACATTAAAGACTTTACTCTCGAGATGGCTATCTGGGGTACAGAAACAAATGATATACGCAGACCGGAGTTCCGTTGTTTGTACGCTATCTGAAACCTCCGCACTGGGCGCTGTCTGTGTCTCTGTCTTGGAGGTTTACTGAGCCGGATTCAACGACCATAACTACTAGCGCCAGAGATGCGGCCAAATATAAGTGGTCAAATATCATCATTAGTACTATATCTTTGGTGGAAGTACCGCATGTCAGGCTCTTAAATCGGACAAGGGAAACAAGATGGCGAGGAAGAATTTTAAGGCATGGCAACAGCATTCGTCCGAGGAAAATAAAAGAGTCATGCTGTGTTAAGACTCTAGATGGGAATCTCAAATCCTCAAATACTTGAATCCTTTTAGCCTTTGAATTATTGACTATTATAACCCTCAAATTCTTGAATCTTCTAGGTCTCGAATTCTTAAAAATGTTTGAGATTTGTGCATTTGAGAAAATATTGGATCAAATTTAAATATAAAAAATTGAATTTTAGTCGATAGTTCTGGAGTTCCAGTACTGTTTATTTATAATTCATTCCCGATATAATTTTAGGAGTAAATATTAAAAAACAGAACCTAAATCAAGAACATTAATTTAACGTTTAACCTTTATTTTTTATTTATTTTTTATTTTAGCACTACGTCTTACTACCCGTGTGGGCCATACGCATGCATACTAATTACACCAATGTCTTGGGGATGATAAAGGTTAAATTTTTAGGACTTGAACTTGAAACTAAATTTTTGTGACGGGAGAGTGGAAAATTCTTTAAATAATCCCTTTCAGAACACCTAACTAGGATTCAAACCCATATCTCCCCGTCATAGGTAGTTTAGAATACTGTTAGAGTGACACCTTACACATGCGGATACTGAAACGAGCTACATAAAGTATAATACACATATATTTCACATTTAAAACTTATTATTTTGGATGTAATTTATTTTAGTCGGGTCTACTGAGGGCCTACTGAGGGTGTTTTTTCCAAAATGGCTATCCACTCTTCATCAACGCAAATATGGTTACGATTCCTCTTAATATAACCTTCATAACCCCTAAAGCCATTAGCTTAGTTAGGATATAATCATATAACTCGAACGGATACTAAAATGCATTGATATATATGCAGTTCTCCATATATATATATATCACTGCATTTTATATATATACATGGAGCACTGCATTTTAGTATCCGTTCGAGTTATATATATATCAATCACTGCATTTTAATATAGTATGCTATATACATGGAGCACTGCATTTTAGTATCCGTTCGAGTTATATATATATCAATCACTGCATTTTAATATAGTATGCTATATATATATATATATATATATAGCACTGCATTCTAGTATCCGTTCGAGTTATATGATTATGTCCTAACTAAGCTAATGGCTTTAGGGGTTATGAGGGTTATATTAAGAGGAATTGTTACCATATTTGCGTGGAGGAAGAGTGGATAGCCATTTTGGAAAAAACACCCTCAGTAGACCCGCCCGAAATTCGAAACTCAATATCCCTGTCATCGGCAGTATAATATATTTCTATAGCAGCGCCTTAAACCATGCGGCCACCGAGGTGGGTCTCAAATATTATATATATTTGAGGGTACGTGACTAATAAAAAAAAGGTTTATAGCAGTGAGCGTGCACAGGACAGAGCTCAAACTAAGATCGATTCGCCACTGGAGAGTTGGTAATTGACAGCTAGCAGAATATTTTTATTGCAAACATTTGTTTAAATTAACTATTGTTAACATATGTGGAAATAATTAATATTTTCTTAGTAATACTGTACTATCAAAAAAGTGTTGATAAACACTTCTAATAATACTTTCCTAAGGATTAATGCATTATTGGCATATCCATAACTTATTTAAAGAACATTATTATTATTATTATTATTATTATTAGCACCGCGTCTTACTACCCGTTCGGGTTGTACGCACTTACGCTAATGTGTAATGGTAGGGTGATTGTGAGATGAAATGGAGGACCTGCAGTTTAACGTGGAATCCGAACCACGGTGGAGGCCTGGCATTCCTCACATTCACAAGATGTCTTGTCAGAGGTGAAGGAAGGGTTTGGTTATCAGATAAATCTGTGCCGGAACCAAGGATTAAACCCCGGCCGTTTAAAGAACAAACTATACTAATAAAACTATTACTTTTTTTGTTTCGTGGCTGTGGCCACAGGCGATATTAAAGCGCATGAAATAATAACTTAAAGATTATCATATTCACACTTTTATGTTCTTAGAACAGGCTAACGAAATAAATAAATGTTTTTGTTAACTTAGAGAAAGAGCCATACAAAATATTAGTTTCAAAATAAAACGTTTTTATTTTGTAAACACAAACGCATGAACACAAATGAAGACGGTTCGTATGAATTCATCAATTCCCTTAGTTTAGTCCGGATCATCATCTTGAATTTGTGAAGAGAAACTCTCGGCCGTAAAACATTTTTAAGTGAACCATAGACACCATTCTCACATTTATTATTATTTAGCACCGCGTCTTAATACCCGTTCGGGTTATACGCTTTAAGTACTAATTACACTAATGGATTAGGAATTAGGAAGGTTGAATTAGAGGAAGTGAGCCCGCATTTGCGTGGAGTGTGAGTGGAAAACCATTTAGCAAAAAACCACCCCCAGTTCACCCGACCGAGATTCAAACCTCGAGCTCCCCGTCCTCAGCAGTCGAGCTCAACACGACTAGCGCGTTAGCCAACTACGCCACCGAGGCGGGTCATTTTCACAACAAAAAAAAACGTTCAAATAGTTATTTTCATAAATTCGTGTTTTAAATAAAGTAAAATAGGTTAAAAGAAAGACATAAGCTGAATACAAATTGTTGGTTGTGAAAAAGTATTTTTGACTGCCACAAGTTACAGCAACTCAACATGCGGTCTTATAGGTCATATTGTTTGGCGAATGGATACATGAAATCGGATCTGGTAATTTTTCTTAGCTGTCAATTACCACCACCCCGGGGGCGAATTGGCTTTACACAACATTATCTCACGTTCGATGAGCGGTGAAGAAGATGTATACTCAACTTTACATGGGACAGGAGAGTGGGGGGGATGAGGAAGGGGAAAGAGGTGGCAAAATAACGTTAAAGGCCGGGATACTTACCTTACCGGTGTAAGTACGACTCTATGAACTTATTTGAAGGAACATGACCATTTTAGAACCGAGATATTATTCTACCTAGTATTGACTTATTTTAATTCATTAGTTTATCATCTAAAGATAAATTATTGTAAGCGCTGAGCCATTTTGACTTCGAAATATACGTTTTATGTGTGTCCGAACTAAAAAAAAAATTGTGGTCTCTACAATTTTGTTTGCCTGTCTGTCCCTGGCCACAAATAAGAACAGGTTTGATGGATTTTGTTTAGTTTGATATCTAGATATTAGGTTAAATATTGAGATTTTATTTTATTTTATCTCTATCCCTTAAATTAGTGGTATTTATTGATGAGTGATTCTTTTATATTTCAAATTTTTTCGAAAATGTTTCTAACGATTTTGATTAAAATTGACATATCTTAGGAAGTATTGGAGCTCCCAAAATAGCGCTGTATAGTTATTTGGTGTTTTGGGTAAAAATTCGTAAAGGATAGCTTACTAATGATTAATATTTGAAAATTCAATAATTTAAGAATGGTTCTAACGATTTCATTTAAAATGTGTATTTGGGGAGTGTTTGGCATGACAAATAAAACTATATAGCCTACTTTTTAATCAAATATTCTTAAAAGTTAGGCTGTTTATAAATTACTGATTACAATATTTTCTTTACATATGAAAAAGTAAAAAAATAATACTATGTATTGAATTTGGTACAGATTGTGTGCTATTCACAAACAATTTACAATGATATCATAGTCATAAACATAGTAAAAAAATTATACCTTAACACGGGAATCGAACAATGGCTCAACACTAAGATTCCCAAAAGTTTCTGGTTCGATTTTCAAGTTCAAGTGTCATTTTAGCATCATTTTGAAAAATATAAATAAAAGCTGGTATGATAAAAAGTAATTTGTATAAATATTATCATTTCTCAATGTAAATATTAATATAAAATTCATATATATATATATATATATATATACATATATATTGAGCACCGCGTCTTACTACCCATTCAAGCTATACGCTAAATTCCTATAAACTGAGCTGTTTGTTATCAAATAACATAACTTATTTTTTAATAATACACACGTCGGTGACCTGGCGGTCTAGGGGTAAGGTGTCAGACTTCTGTGCTGGCGACCGGGGTTCAATCCTTGGTCCCGGCACAGATTTATCTGATTACCAAACCCTTCCTTCACCTCTGACAAGACATCTTGTGAATGTGGGGAATGCCAGGCCTCCACCGTGGTTCGGATTCCACGTTAAACTGTAGGTCCTCCATTTCATCTCACAATCACCCTACCATTACACATTAGCGTAAGTGCGTATAAGCCGAACGGGTAGTAAGACGTGGTGCTAATAATAATAATAATAATAATAATAATAATGATACACACTGTTAATTTCTCCATCGTTGAGCAAATGAACTAAATACCAAAGTTATCTACTCTTGTTTGCTGGTGGTGGAGTGTACTGAGGGTTTTTTTCCCTAAATAACTTCCTACTTTCACTCCACATAAATGTAGGTGCATTTCATCTTAATTTTACTCTACTTATACCTACTCGAGAAGTATAAATATGGCTTATATACATTCCGAATGGGTAGTAAGACACAGTGCTAAAAATCAAAAAAAGTCGTGGTGTATATAAAGATATATATGGTGCCATCCTATATATAATACCAATTTCCATCCACCCCCTCAGTAGTAGATCGAACCGGGAACCGCTCAGCCAAGTGTGAGAGCTGACAAGCTGAGCCATAACTCAGCGATGAACGACTACGCGCATTAACCACGGGGCCATCGAGTGGAACCGAACCGACGACCGGGCTCGGTGGCCTACTTGAAGGGAACGGTGAGGGGTGGGTGACTTGTGCCACATCGACCCGACCTCCCCCTATTCCCCTCCACGTGTCAGATGGCCACGTGGTCACCCCGCGGGCCTGATCTTCATTGTTTGGTCACATGTGCCGCGCCACCCGACTCATCGTATTGTCTGAGATCAACGACCTTTCTCTACGGCGAGCTCGGTTAGGAAATCTCCGCTCTTGGAAGTAAGATCTGATAATAGTCCTCAAGTCCCTCCTTTAACTTCCACATTTAAAACCCTCCTTGGTGCGCAGAGAATTTTTGATTCTCAACACTCCTTGCTCCGCAGTGATGTGCAAATTATTCTTGATCTCCAAAGCTTCTTGGTGCGTGGTGACTTTCTTAACCTTCTTGACCTTCAAACCTCCTTGATGGATGACTTGCTTAGCCTTCCAATTCTTCAAGCCTCCTTGTCGCACAATGGCATGCTTAAATTGCTTGTTTTTCAAACCTCCTTGGTGCAAAATGACTAGCCTAATATTATTGTTCTTCAAACTTCCTTGGACTACAATGGCTTGTTTAACTTATTGATCTTCAAACCTCCTTGGCGCACAATGACTAGCCTAATATTCTTGTTCTTCAAACCTCCTTGGTGGATGACTTGCTTAGCCTTGCAATTCTTCAAATCTCCTTGGTGCACAATTGCTTCCTAAACTTTTTGATCTTCAAACCTCCTTGTCGCACAATGGTATGCTTAAACTTCATTGTTCTTCAAACCTCTTTGGCGCAAAATGGCTAGCTTGATCTTTTTGTTCTTCAAACCTCCTTGGCCTACAATGGCTTTCTTAGCTTTCTTGTTCTTAGGGATCACCAACAGGTCAATCTCACAGCAATTTTCAGTCGATCGCTTAAGGAAACTACATCGTCACGAAAAGACAAGCTTACCTTGCATTATTCCACTATGGTACAGCATATAAGTTAGGTCCATAGTGTAATACGTTAGGTAAGACTGCTTACCTTTTAGGTTATATGGAGTGTACATTTTATTTATTTTCCGTGTTTTATATAAAGGCAGTATTGGAGGAAATATTGAATTTAAGGAATAAATACAAGTTGTAGAAATGAAGAGAGCTCGCGGGACCTTTGATAAATGTTAAGATCGATCGAGGCCTAAAAAGGTTTCCAACCCCTGGTCTAAGGCATCACCCCCACAAAAGACTAGCCTGCCAATGACGGGGATTTCGGAGTTCAAATCCCGGCCGGATGTACTAAGTGCGATTTTACACTCTCCCTCTACTTATATGCGGGCACACAACTTATAAAGTTAACCTTTCCCATTCATAACACATTAGAGTAATTATTATCTGGACGTATAATTATAACGGGATAAGGAGACGCGATGCTAAAATACACAAAATTAATTTGAAGATTTCAAACAAACTTGGTATTCATAATTAACTAGTTTCATAGGCCCCTATATTCATATATCTTGTTTGATTGATTACTTTGAATGGTTGGTTCTATAACAATGTACTGATCGCAATCTTTAATAGAGTAAAACACAAACGGATGCTGTAAATCATTTTTAATGCATGGCAATTTTCCAAGCGGCAAAGATAAACGATGAATATTATTACTACCTACAATGACTTGTCTGGATCAACAGTGTAGTTAGTAGTGCCCCTTCTTTTATCCGTGAATCTCATGCTGCTAGCCATCCCGGTTATCAGCAACCCGCCTCAGTGGAGTATTTGGCTAACGCGCTAGTCTTGTTGAGCTCGACTGCCGAGGACGGGGAGATTGAGGTTCTAATCTAGGTCGAGTGAACTGGGCGGTGGTTTTCCCTTAAATGGCTTTTCATCTCCCTCCACGCAAATGCGGGTTCACTTCCTCTAGATTAAACCTTCCCAATTCTTAGCCCATTAGCCTAACTAATACTTAAGCGTATAACCTGGACGGGTAGTAGGACGCAGCACTAAGAAAAAAAAATTAAGATGCCATGAGAGAAATAAAATTGTTACACACGAGCTGTACTATTAAAATTATATTGTTCCATGAATTTTATATATTTTTAAACTATTTATACGGGTTATTTAGTCATATTAAACAATGTACGACGAAGGCAATTTGTTTCCCTAGTTTATTAAACCAAAAGGTATCGTGACGAATCAAACAACTCGCTCGCGTGCGACAATCTTGTATGAAATCGCACAAATTGTTCGTATGGCAGCCCTGCTTAAGACTGGGTTCATAGAACTTGTGTTAGATATTTTCAAAACAAAAACCGGAGATTGAATGGGATAGACTTTACATTCGATATGGAAAGTAAAACTATAAACAATTTATAAGCAATTACCTGCACGAATGTAATAGCCCCACAGTCATACACAGCCACGAGATGGGAAAGGTCAAATGGCGATGTTTTATTTCGACAGGTTAGATGAAACTGAAGTCATCAGTTTTGAAAGAAAATTACGAAAAAAAAGGGGGGGGGAGATAATAAACGTTTTAGTAAATTTGAAAAATGATGCATGGACACGGGAATCGATCCCATGTCCAGGTTTAATTTTTTTCAACTCTACGAATATGATACTTTTTACGTCTTTATCCGTAACCTAAAGATATTTATATCACCTCTTCTTACTACCCATTCGGGTTGTAAGATTATATATTAATTGCGCTAATGGTTTTAGGGGTTAGAATGTCATATTTATAAGAAGTGTACCCACATTTGCGTAGAGGGAACGTGGAAAACCGCCTTAAGTACATTAGAGCGAGATTATAACCTCTATCTCCTCGTTATTGGCAGTCTAGTCTAATACGAGGTGACCGGGCGGTCTAGGGGTAAGGTGTCAGACTTCTATGCTGGCAGCCGGGGTTCAATCCTCGGTCCCGGCACAGATTTATCTGATTACCAAACCCTTCCTTCACCTCGGACAAGACATCTTGTGACTGTGAGGAATGCCAGGCCTCCACCGTGGTTCGGATTCCATGTTAAACTGTAGGTCCTCCATTTCATCTCACAATCACCCTACCATTACACATTAGCGTAAGTGCGTATAACCCGAACGGGTAGTAAGACGCGGTGCTAATAATAATAATAATAATAATAATCTAATACGAGAATATGGCGTTAGACCATGCGGCCACCGAAGCGGGTTTCATTTTAATTAAGAGAGCAGCTTTGGTTAGCTGGTGAGCTTAATTATTCTTTGTAAGAATATAACATCAATCATTCTTTATACTGTGAAATAAGAATGTTCATTATGTTATTTAATTACCAACCACATTAAGGACTCTTTTGATAAAAATCCATCTTTATTTTGTATTTGTGAAGTCCATGTTTCTTTATCACGTGACTACATAAATAATCGTGACATATTCTGGATGCCTTTTGATAATATGTCTATTAACCTTCAAGACATATTTCGAGAGATTTTTATCTTTGTCGAAAATGTCAAAAAGTCCCGCCGGTCTTGAGTTATTATCGTTTGCTTGGACTTATTTCACCGAGTTGTAGTTTTACATCCACACACTGTAGGATTATTTATTATAGTATTTTCTAAAAGATACAAACAAATAAATTCCTTAGTTTTAAAGTAGTCTTGAATGATATTCATCTGGAAAGTGATGATTTAAGTTTAAACACACAAATAAATCAAATGTCTTGAGAATATCTTCACGAAATACAAATTAACTCAATATTTATAGTAGGATTTCATTTGAGTATTTTGACTTTTAAAACCTTCAGTACATTTTTTATGACTATTTTCTATCACTTGCGTCGCGTTTTACTACACCATTGATGGAATCTTCATATTTACAGTAAGGCTTGATTCACATGTAGGTCGCAAATATGGACAGGAATTTACCTGAATGGCTCAGCAATACACATGCTAGCGAAAATATATGTTGATCCATTATGTTTTGCAACAAAAATTATAAACAGCTCATTATCAATATATTTAGTTTTCTAGTGAGTAAACAAATCTTTCTTAATAAGTCACGACGGATGTTTTACTATTATATTATTTTGTGTGTTGAAACAAATCAACACAGAATAAGAATGACACGTATGTTTTTCATTTAATGAGTTGTTTCGAATTATTTAATGACTATGCCTACGTGGATATTTCGAAGCTATTTTGTGAGGCGGGACCCGCCTCGGTGGCGTAGTTGGCTAACGCGTTAGTCGTGTTTAGCTGCTCGACTGCTGAGGACGGGGAGATCGAGGTTCGAATCTCGGTCAGGTGAACTGGGGGTTGTTTTTCCTAAATGGTTTTCCGCTCTCCCTCCACGCAAATGCGGGTTCACTTCCTCTAATTCAAACCCCCCAATTCCTAATCCATTAGAGTAATTAGTACTTAAAGCGTATAACCCGAACGGGTAGTAAGACGCGGTGCTAAATATTATTATTATTATTATTGTGAGGCGGGTTTCATCTTGACTCTACGCATCTAAGCAGTCTAAGCACTATAACACTTAGACACCAATGTACGAGATAGAAAGGGAGGGAAGAAAATGAACTGTTCACCGTGTAAGACCTCTAGTTTGTCTACTGATAACAATTACCCTCTTCCTCTGACGAGTTTACACAATCACTATATATTTTGTTCCTTGAAATCATTGACTTACTCTTTAAATATACATATTCCTTGTTTCCTATTCTAGATACACGTATGCTACTACCTTATTTTTTAATCCACATCCTGACAGGAAGATCTCTACAGGACCTTTTCATGACCAAGCCTATTAGCCTAAGTTGTGGATGATTTACTAAAAATACGTTTACAAAAAAAGCTGCATTATGATAAAAAAATAAAGTTGACCTGGCGGTCTAGGGGTGAGGTGTCAGACTTCTGTGCTGGCGACCGGGGTTCAATCCTCGGTCCCTGCACAGATTTATATGATTACCAAACCCTTCCTTCACCTCTGACAAGACATCTTGTTAATGTGGGGAATGCCAGGCCTCCCACCGTGGTTCGGATCCCACGTTAAACTGTAGGTCCTCCATTTCATCTCACAATCACCTTACCATTACACATTAGCGTAAGTGCGTATAACCCGAACGGGTAGTAAGACGCGGTGCTAATAATAATAATAATAATAATAAGATAAAAATAATAATTTCGTGTCAGTGTAGGACAATTTTTAGAATTATTTAAGAATCTATGTTATTTGTTTCAACGTTATATATTTAAAACTTGTTGGTGTAAAAACGTAAATTCACTAACATGGGTAATCCTATCTTGATCCCCCGGGGTATCATAGGTATGCAACGTCCTTTACATCATCAGATGTAGTGTCTTCTTGTAGCTCGCTTTGTAAGCGTGTGCGCGTTCTGAGTCGGTTGGCTTATGCGCATGCACGGTGGGTTTTATAATTTGCTTGGTGTTTCCGAGTAGATTTTTCAGGAAGAATCGTGAACAAACCTGAAAATAGTTTCTACTATTCAAAAATAATTTGGCACAATTTTTCACTTATTTTTCCGCTGACGTGTGAACCTACAGTAACGGGGAATGTATGATTAAGATTAATTGTACCTACATTTGTGTAAATTTTGATTTATAAATAATTTAAGAAGTTTACTTCAAAATTGGGGTGCTACACGTATTTGTACTTGTTTGGGCTATTCAAATTTCTAAACTAATTGAGTAGGGATGATAAAGCTAGAATTTGATACAAATTGTCGTATTTTTATGGAAAGAGCGTATAGTACTATTTAACCTTTGGGAACTGCCGCTAAAAAAATATGAGGACTGGCACCTTTGCATTTTTGCATAATCCTATAATTTTCTAAAGAATATTCAAAAACACATAGTTTAATACAAAATATTATTATTAAAGCAACATTATTAAATAAATATTTGAATAATATTATATTTTTGTAACTTTTATCTAAAAAAAAAAAAATACAATATTGTTAAACTGTTACAAAAAACATAGCTTATTATTAAAAAAAAATTATTATACGGCATTATTTTATATTTTATTTCATTACAAAATTACTGTTTTCTTTATCAACTGTTTTGCTGCATGTTTACTTACATTTTTGTTGAAAAGAGACTTTTCTTCCTTAAGTTCCTGCCTTAAATTCAATAGCGACCGCACGTGAATATCAAACTAAAGCAACGTGATAGAACTTTCAGACACGTTATGGAACTTGCACAAACTATGCAATGTAAGCATACGGAGGTAATAAGTCAGACGTATGACATCACGACTAGCGCCGTTGCATATTCACAGCACTCCTGCATGGCGCCAGTTAAAATTCTCATAGCTCAGAAAATACATTTTTTTTAATGTTTGATGACATAATACTAAGTAGCAGGAATTATGGAATATTTGGAGGGGATTCAAACTAGTTACTTTCCCCCCTCCCACAGATGTTGCGAAAGTGCAACAGCGCCAGTCACAGAAGGTTATGGGAAAAAACTCAGTAAACCCAACCGAGACTTGAACCCCAGCTTCCCTATCCCTAGCAAACCGTATTGTATGAGATTGAAGCCCTTGTTTGCAAGTTGCGAGTTATTGTCTTTTGATAAAATTACTTAAATGATGAACTATTTTTTTAAATAAGAGCTACGAGATCTTTCTGTAAGATAAAAGAGTATCTATCTCCGACATCAAAGAACTTCATATTTACTTAAACGAGTTGTTTATCAATTATTTAACACCTATCACGCCAACGAAAGTTTTATGAACGTCTTCAGGAGGAGCCATGTTATGTTAAAATAACTGTTGGGGCTACCTCAACACGTAAGATGTAAACAATTACCTCTGACAGGTCTAATAGCGGACACAAGTTTAACACATGCGAAAATATAGAAAGACTCAGGGGTAGTCAAATTAAAATATACAGGGTATATCGTAATATGTGAGACACATTTCAGCGGTGAACAATAGACAAAAACAATGAAAAAGATTAATACAAACATGTGTCCCATTTGACCTTGTTTTCGAGCTATAGTCACGTTAGTAGTCCAGTAGTGTGGAACTGCTTAACATTACAGGAAGTGCTCAAAATGACCATCGGGAGCGTAATTTCAAGCCTGCGGTCGTCGTGTCGTAGATATGACGCACTCTTTCAAAAAATACCAGGTGCTTATCGGATTCATTGAATTCATTGGCAGCCTTCATATATACGTTGACGAAGTATTTCAGTCCTGGCGATGAGTGTTGAATAAATATTTAGTTGCATCTGCCACACAAATAAAATTATAATTGATTGAATTCTACGGCACAACGACTGTAAGGTTACATTCGGGCCCAAAGTGGACGTTTGCTATTAACATTTCCGCCATCCCTGTAAGTTGTAATGGTATTAACAATGCTGCCATCCCTGTAAGTTGTAATGGTATTAGCAATTCTGCCATCCCTGTAAGTTGTAATGGTATTAACAATGCTGCCATCCCTGTAAGTTGTAATGGTATTAACAATTCTGCCATCCCTGTAAGTTGTAATGGTATTAACAATGCTGTCATCCCTTTAAGTTGTAAGGGTATTGATATTTCTGTCATCCCTTTGGGGTGTAAGGGTATTGATATTTCTGTCATCCCTTTGGGGTGTAAGGGCTATTAACATTTCTGCCATCCCTGTAAGTTGTAATGGTATTAACAATGCAGTCATCTCTTTGAGGTGTAAGGGCTATTAACATTTCTGCCATCCCTGTAAGTTGTAATGGTATTAACAATGCTGTCATCCCTTTGGGGTGTAAGGGCTATTAACATTTCTGCCATCCCTGTAAGTTGTAATGGTATTAACAATTCTGCCATCCCTGTAAGTTGTAATGGTATTAACATTTCTGCCATCCCTGTAAGTTGTAAGGGTATTGATATTTCTGTCATCCCTTTGGGGTGTAATGGTATTAACAATTCTGCCATCCCTGTAAGTTGTAATGGTATTAACAATTCTGCCATCCCTGTAAGTTGTAATGGTATTAACAATGCTGTCATCCCTTTAAGTTGTAAGGGTATTGATATTTCTGTCATCCCTTTGGGGTGTAAGGGCTATTAACATTTCTGCCATCCCTGTAAGTTGTAATGGTATTAACAATTCTGCCATCCCTTTAAGTTGTAATGGTATTAACAATGCTGTCATCATTTTAAGTTGTAAGGGTATTGATATTTCTGTCATCCCTTTGGAGTGTAAGGGCTATTAACAATTCTGCCATCCCTGTAAGTTATAATGGTATTAACAATGCTGTCATCCCTTTAAGTTGTAATGGTATTAACAATGCTGTCATCCCTTTAAGTTGTAAGGGTATTGATATTTCTGTCATCCCTTTGGGGTGTAAGGGCTATTAACATTTCTGTCATACATATAGGTTATAAGGGCTATTGGTGACCTGGCGGTCTAAGGGTAAGGTGTCAGACTTCTATGCTGGCGGCCGGGGTTCAATCCTCAGTCCCGGCACAGATTTATCTGATTACCAAACCCTTCCTTCACCTCTGACAAGACATCTTGTGAATGTGTGGAATGCCAGGCCTCCACCGTGGTTCGGATTCCACGTTAAACTGTAGGTCCTCCATTTCATCTCACAATCACCCTACCATTACACATTGACGTAAGTGTGTATAACCCGAACGGGTAGTAAGACGCGCTGCTAATAATAATAATAATAATAATAATAATAATAATAATAATAATAATATAAGGGCTATTAACATTTCTGTCGTCCCTGTAGGTTATAAGGGCTACTAACATTAATGTCATCCCTGTTGGCTTTAAGGGTTATTAACATGACTTGCCTGGAATGTGTAATATTAAATATAATTTCGTTCAGAGAACATTTTGAGTAGATGTTTAATGTTGATTTCAATATTCATCAAAGGTGGGTAGATCTTGGAAAGAAGACAAAAGTAAATTTACTAAAAGAACAGTCTGTCTAAACGTCCGTTTGTATTATCTAAGAGCTAAATAGTTTTTCATTATTTTTTTAAACACGCACACTACAAAATTGTATTTTAAGTTATATTCAAGCTGTCAAATGGGAGGGCTTAGAGCAGAGGTCGGCAACTGGTTGATCGCAAACGATTGGTTGAACTCACGTCAAAGTCAAGAAAATCTAGAAAGAAAAATACATCTCTAAAAGTCCATATTATTCTACTATAAAGCCACACGGCTGACTCACTCACTGAAATTAATGTCTACCCACTTACAGATGAGATAGAAACTTAAAATTTGGCAAACTTATAGCTTCTAGCCTGTAACCGACAGGAAAATTTCAAAAAGTAAAAAAAAAATAAAAAAATGTTGGAGCAACTTTCAAGTCGGTGCGGACCTTTCTTTGGAGGTCACTTGTGGCTAAACGGTAAGACCTATCAAAAAACTGCTCTGGAATTACATTAGTTTACATCCACTGGAAAAGAAAACTCACAGGGGGACCAAGCGAGCTTAAGTTCTACAAGCTTGCAAATATATATATCAAATAATAATATTTGAGTGTGAAAAAACAGTGTGAAAAAAACAACCTTAATCGGTCATAATCGGTAATCTTGTGAGAAAATTAAATAGCTTGAAATTAAAATTTTATTCAGTCTATAATTTTTTTCTAGTAAGGTGGGTACATAATTATTTGAGGAAGGTTTATTATTTTAAAAAAAAACTCTATAAACTTAAAAATGGGAATTGAAATTAAATCATTGAAATGAATAGTAATCGTGGGAGCTTTGATAAGTTTATAAATCAATCGGGGCCCAAAAAGGTTGGTAGCCTTTTATTTAGACCAGGGTGGTCCAACGTGGCCCAGACTCGCTGTATATATATATATATATATATA
>CABFVX010000524.1:176958-196846 GCA_902151425.1 Timema shepardi | reverse complement strand
TTTTTTTTATGTATACGGATACTCGCTAGTATTGCATCTTACTGGCTTGGACGTTTTTTTTAATGTATACGGATACTCGCTAGTATTGCATCGTACTGGCTTGGATGTTTTTTATGTATACGGATACTCGCTCGTATTGCATCTTACTGGCTTGGATGTTTTTTATGTATACGGATACTCGCTAGTATTGCATCGTACTGGCTTAGACGTTTTTTTTTATGTGGATGGATAATTATTGGTATTGCATCCTACCTGCTTGGTAAGTGCATTTTAAAATCAAGGCACACTTGCCCATTCGCATCGAGTTAGCAGAGTTATACACCATAGTGTGCGCCTTATTATAGGTGTAACGCACAGCACGACTTCTCTGCGGGGCTGCTCGGTCATCCCTGAAGCTGGACACGTCTTACTAACTGCATAACTTTATATCTACACTTATAGGTAGAGGTGAGGAAAGTAAAATGTATATTAAATGTACCCTAATTTTTATGGAGAAAGGATAGAAAGAAATTTAGTAAAACGAAAAATCCTTTTGGCCCAACCAGTTGGAATTCGAACCCAAACCTCCCCAGCATTGACACACAAGGACAAATAATAGTAGAACGCTTTCGTCTACGTATCCACCGATGAGCTAATAACAAATACTGGTACTTGTTTTACAATCCTAATAAATTACACTTTTAATATCGTTTTTAAAAGGTTCATCCTCATTTTCCACTCTTGGCATAACACAAAACCAAGATTAGTTTGATAATATTAAATTGTACTTTTTTATCTAAGTGGTTTTAGTTATTATTATTATTATTATTAGCACCACGTCTTACTACCCGTTCGGGTTATACGCACTTACGCTAATGTGTAATGGTAGGGTGATTGTGAGATGAAATGGAGGACCTACAGTTTAACGTGGAATCCGAACCACGGTGGAGGCCTGGCATTCCCCACATTCACAAGATGTCTTGTCAGAGGTGACGGAAGGGTTTGGTAATCAGATAAGTGGTTTTAGTTCTTATTAGAGGTAATAGACATGCAAAAATAATTTAACAGTGGTGGCCTTTTTTCTTCTTCTTTTTTATCACCGCGTCTTACTACCCTCTCGGGTTGTACGGTTGTGTAGAGTAATGATTTAATTGCGCTAATGGTTTTAGGTACTAGTAAGATTATATTTTAGAAGTGTATTTATATTTGCGTGGGGGGAGAGTGGAAAACCATTTAGGAAAAACCACGCCCAGTTCACCCGACCGAGATTCTAACCTCGATCTCCCCGTCCTCAGCGGTCGAGCTCAACACGACAAGCGAGTTAGCCAACTACGCCACTGAGGCGGGTAATGTTTACAATTGAATGTGGGGGAAGAGAAATAAATAGTTCTCATTTTGGAGGCCATTGTTTATTTGATGATGAAACTTCCCCTCTTAATCTGACAGATATAAAAAAAAACACTCTATTATTTGCACCTGAGTGGCATTGATTTTCATTTGATAAATTTGTTATTTTTTCCTTATCTAGATAAATATATTTTTAATGTAATTTTCTTTAATCTCCATCTTTGCAGGAAGATTCTTAATGACCCCCTTTTTTTAAAATAATAATAAACCAAATATCCCGGGCTGTAAATGATTTTTAATACAAATAATATTTATAAAAAACTTCTGAATAGTAAAAAAACCCACTATTATTGTGACAATATAGCATCCGACACCTTAACTCGGTTGGTAGTGTGTTTGTATACCTAGCTAAGGGTCACGGGTCCAATTCCCGTCATGGCCGAAAAATTCATGAAAGGTTAAATGTGAATGTCCCCTTGCACAGTGATGAATTAGTTAAGGTTGGAGGGTTGATTTAAGTCAGTTTATAAGTCGTGTGCTAATATAATGAGTCGATTCAGAAAGTGCACGTTAAATACCTCAAACAAATTGAAGCTGTTGCGGAGATCCATTTGGGATGGTTGTAAATGTTTTATCAAGATGAACGAAAAACAGCGAGTTATGGATAATAAGACAAAACAAAATGTTAAGCTAATCTAACCTAACCTAACCTAATACAACTTAAACAAACCTAGTCTAATATAAGACTACAATATTGGTGTGTATGAATTCATATTCACCTGCAGGTCTATTATCTGTTAATATTCTCATGGTCAGTGATCGTGGACCAACTAAGCTATGACGATAATCCTCTTGATCAGTGATCATGTCCCAGCTAAGCTATGACGATAATCCTCCTAATCAGTGATCGTGGACCAACTAAGCTATGACGATAATCCTTCTGATCGGTGATCATGTCCCTGCTAAGCTATGATGATAATCCTCCTGATCAGTGATCATGTCCCTGCTAAGCTATGATGATAATCCTCCTGATCAGTGATCGTGGACCAACTAAGCTATGACGATAATCCTTCTGATCAGTGATCATGTCCCTGCTAAGCTATGATGATAATCCTCCTGATCAGTGATCGTGGCCCAGCTAAGCTATCACGATAATCCTCCTGATCAGTGATCGTGACCCAGCTAAGCTATCACGATAATCCTCCTGATCATTGATCGTGGACCAACTAAGCTATGACGATAATCCTCTTGATCAGTGATCATGTCCCAACTATGCTATGACGATAATCCTCCTAATCAGTGATCGTGGCCCAACTAAGCTATGACGATAATCCTCTTGATCAGTGATCGTGGACCAACTAAGCTATGATCGATAATCCTTCTGATCAGTGATCATGTCCCTGCTAAGCTATGATGATAATCCTCCTGATCAGTGATCGTGGCCCAGCTAAGCTATGACGATAATCCTCCTGATCAACAATTGTGGCCCAAATAAGCTTTGAACTTTGGGACAAAGGGCCCCGTGGTCCAACTGTTATGCGCCCCTTCTGGTACCAATGTTCCGTTTTCGGTGACCGTAAGAGTCCGAGAGCAATTGTAACGGGGTGTACACCTCTCTCCTCCCAAGCAGTACACAGCTACCTCGTGTCAGTGATGTATGGCTGACAAGGGACCTGCCTGCACCTCATCTCTCTACCTCATCTGACAAGATATGGAGCCTCAGCTCCCTGCAGAACACCAGCGTTTGTTGTCCCCAGTCTACAGGTAGCATGGGAGCTGCATACCTTCACAAGCACGGAGCTATATTTCATAGATGTTAATCTAGCTTTAAAATCTGGTAAAACTGGCACAAAATATATAAACTTATTTCCGTATCTTAAACACACTCTATGTTTAAGTGAAATATTAATAAAAAATAAAGACAACACTAAATTAAATGTTATGAAAACTTAAATTAACTAAAATTTATTTAAAAAAAATTACTTTATTATTAGCACCGCGTCTTACTAACCGTTCGGGTTATATGCACTTACGCCTAATGTGTATTGGTAGGGTGAATGTGAGATGAAATGGAGGTACCTACAGTTTAACGTGGAATCCGAACCACGGTGGAGGCCTGGCATTCCCCACATTCACAAGATGTCTTGTCAGAGGTGAAGAATATTACTTAAATTAGCTCAAACTTACAAACAAAAATACTTGGATTGAATGCACATTACTTAATTAAACACGCACTTTACAAATGGAAACTTAAAAAAATATATACAAAGCAATGAAAATGCTTTAACAACTGCATTCTGTGGGATATATAATATTGATTTACAAATACCTGCTTCAGAAATAATAGCTGCCCCCTCACAACGCAGCCCTCCTCGCCAACCTAGATACATTGTTTCACCAGGAATGTGTATTTTACAACCAAACAAGCAAAGAGGATACAAAGTGCATAGCATATACACACCAAATTACTTTTAAAAAACGATAAATTACTTCAAGGAAGAATTACTGGTGAAAACAATAATTCTCGTTTTCTGTAGGGGTCACATTACGATGCATTTTTTTTTGTATGGTCCTGGTATACTTCCTTTAAATTCACTCTTGTAAACATGTTCCATTAGACAAGATTGTGGATTAGGTTTCTAATATATAATCTTAAAATATCGACAGTTTAAAAAATGCATTAAGGACTATGCCTATCTGCGACGTAGTGTCAAGTCAATATAGTATTTCCTTCGTTACTATATCTATGTTTTATTCAGCGGGTTTTAAAGATATAACATTAAAATAAAAAATATAAATTCTTAAATAATTACCCGCCTCAGTGGCGTAGTTGGCTAATGCGCTAGTCGTGTTGAGCTCGACTGCTGAGGACGGGGAGATCGAGGTTCGAATCTCGGTTGGGTGAACTGGGGGTGGTTTTTTCCTAAATGGTTTTCCACTCTCCCTCTACGCAAATGCGGGTTCGCTTCCTCTAATTCAACCTTCACAATTCCTAATCCATTAGAGTAATTAGTACTTAAAGCGTATATTATTATAATTAGCACCACGTCTTACTACCCGTTCGGGTTATACGTACTTACGCTAATGTGTAATGAATGGTAGGGTGATTGTGAGATGAAATGGAGGACCTACAGTTTAACGTGGAATCCGAACCACGGTGGAGGCCTGGCATTCCCCACCTTCACAAGATGTCTTGTCAGAGGTGAAGGAAGGGTTTGGTAATCAGATAAATCTTTGCCGGGACCGGGGATCGAACCCCGGCCACCAGCATAGAAGTCTGACACCTTACCCCTAGACCACCAGGTCACCCCTTAAAGTGTATAGCCCGAACGGGTAGTAAGACGCGGTGCTAAATATTATCTAAAATAATTCCAAAAACTAGTCTTATATTTAAAAAAAATTGTGGTTATAATCTTAAGGAAATCTTTTGTGAACGTGTTTTTTTTATCGTCTAAGCCCTTGGCTATTTGATCTATTCAAGAAAATGTCCAGTAGGAATCTTCCCTCCAGGATGTAGATTAAAATTTTCCGTGGAAGCAAATGTCTATAAAAATATCTGTAAAAGGAAATATTAAAAATATAATTTTGAAATGCATGTCAATACTGTCCAGGCAAAAATAGTAGAGTGAGTGTATATACTCGTCAGAGGAATAGGGTGAGTGTTATCAGATCTTAAACCTTAGTCCTCACAGTGTGAGTTACTCATGTCATTACCTATATTTCTATTTAGTAAATTGGTGTATACGTGTAATGTTGTTTGGAGGGCATAGATGCGTCAAGTTAAGATGCAATCCGCTTTGTAAAATACAGTAGTAGCCCCGTGGCTTCTTTGGTGCTGACTGATAGCTCACAGCTGACTTCTGACAATCTACATTTTAGGTACAGTAGCCCCGTGGCTTCTTTGGTGCTGACTGAGAGCTGACTTCTGACAGTCAACATTTAGGTACAGTAGCCCCGTGGCATCTTTGGTGCTGACTGATAGCTGACAGCAGACTTCTGACAATCTACATTTAGGTACAGTAGCCCCGTGGCTTCTTTGGTGCTGACTGAGAGATGACTTCTGACAGTCAACATTTAGGTACAGTAGCCCCATGGCTTCTTTGGCGTTGACTGAGAGCTGACTTCTGACAGTAAACATTTAGGTACAGTAGCCCCGTGGCTTCTTTGGCGCTGACTGAGAGCTCACAGCTGACTTCTGACAGTAAACATTTAGGTACAGTAGCCCCGTGGCTTCTTTGGCGCTGACTGAGAGCTCACAGCTGATTTCTGACAGTAAACATTTAGGTATATACCTCAATTTTGACTGTCAGAAATGACAGCTGCTAAACACATGTTTTTGCAGATCATTTGGTTCGGCGTAGGGATACATAATTTGGTCTGGTAACTTTTCAAAGTCGTCAGCTGTCAGTCAGTGCCAAAGAAGCCACGGGGCTACTGTAGCTTCAAAATATCCAAGAAGGCAATGTCATTAAAATAAACAATGGGCCAGTTTCATAGTCAGACTTAGTACTCCTCAAGTTCGGCACTATAATAAATACAAGACGACACCTACCTTAACTTGAATGGAATGGGTTAATTTTACATTTGAAACTAGTCCATTCCAATCGAGTTTAGGAAGGTGTCTTGTATAAGGCCGCACTTGAGACTGTAAAAGTCTGATTATGAAACTGGCCCATTGAAACTATTATTGAATGGGGACTACCTGATTTCATGAAAGACCGCCTCCATCCTTTTGGCAGATCTTGAGTCTAACGGGGTGATGGCATCCATCCTCTTTTTTTAAAAAAAAGAGGTTCGGTTCGGTATTTTGGTAAAACCTGAGTTTGCCGGCTGATGACTATCTCAACAAGTTGGCTCTTGTGCTAGCTGTAAACATTTCGGCTCTCTGGCGTGTGTGCGTGTGCGTACTGGAACCACTTCTTCTCCAAATAAACGCGTCAAGCCGTATTATACGCGGTCGCTGACAGCTGACATCTGGCAGCGCGCGTGCGCGTGGTTAGTTCTGTCGAGTCACGTGGCCAATAAGAGGGAGCATTGGCCTCACAAGGACAGAGGTAATACTTGTCACTGTCTGGTTGGTCATGTTGTAAGACCCCCCCTCCCCCCGTGGTCAAATTGTTAGAAAGACCTATAATTGATAGACCATGTTTCGATGTCAGGTGCCAAATATTTGGTTTCCAGAAAGGCTGAAACAGTGTTATCAATTAATATTGCACAAATACCCCCAAAAGTGATCAAAATTATATGGGTGACCTGATGGTCTAGGGGTAAGGTGTCGGTTTTCTGAGCTGAGAGGTTCGGGGCTCAATCCTCGGTCCCGGCACAGATTTATCTGATTACCAAACCCTTCCTTCACCTCTGGCAAGATGTGTATTAATCACAAATTGTGAATGTGAGGAAAGCCAGGCCTCCACCGTGGTTCGAATCCCACGTTAAACTGTAGGTCCTCCATTTCATCTCACAGTCACCCTACCATTACACATTAGCGTAAGAGCGTATAGCCCAAACGGGTAGTAAGACGCGGTCCTAATAATAATAAAAATTATATAATCTCCCTCTAAATTTAACCGAGACACTAACATTCCTGATGTTACATATTGGCTGAGCTTACTGCTAGAAGTGGGTAGAAAACGCGTCAATAGGTAGTCAATGAGGAAAACATGCGTGCGCAGTAAATATCTTGAAACGTATTTTAGTCTTTTTGCGTAATTTGTTTCATAGAAATTCGGGGCTAGTCCATCAGTGACAAGTGGAGGGGGTTAAGGGGGCTTAAGTACTTCTTGAAATCCACCTCCGCCCCCCCCCCAGCCTATCAACACCCACTCCCTCCCTCCTGTCTCTTTCAAACAGCGTTATAAAGTGGTAACACGGAAGTTGGCCAGGTCGTGGCGACGAGGATTTGTAAGAGGCTGGCAACATTTGTATTCTGGGGGCAGAAATATAGTGCGTTCGCTCAACGTAAGGCGGGAAGGAATGGAACGCGATTTGTGTACGTATTTTTGTCAATTTTTTTATAATAAATAAATGGTACGTTGCACCGCACAGACTTTCTTCCACTTTTATCTTAAAATATACATTTACTAAAAACTCTTAAAATTTGTGAAATGAAATAAGGATACATTGTTGTAGAAACACTACTCCAAATATCATGAATGAAATAACAAGCACTGTTACTTACCTACTCTACCGCAGTGGTTATCAATAAGCAGATGTGGCCCGCGAAGTTTATCAATCTGGCCCGCGGTAAATAATTAAACTTTATATATATATATATGACTAGTTATACAAATTGTAATAAGCTTGCCATCCTAATTTTAATTATGTTTGGGTCTACCTGCAAATGTGACTCAAGCTTCTCTGACATGAACAATATATTATTATTATTATTATTATTATTATTATTATTATTAGCACCGCGTCTTACTACCCGTTCGGGTTATACGCACTTACGCTAGTGTGTAATGGTAGGGTGATGGGGAGATGAAATGGAGGACCTACAGTTCAACGTGGAATCCGAACCACGGTAGAGGCTTGGCAATCCACACATAATATTTAAAAAAAATTGGAGGAACAAATTAACAGATGTTCATGTTGAAAACGCCCATATTAGTAATTAAATCCTATACTCAAGATTTTAAACAAATTGTTAAGGAAATCGCCCTAATTTTTCTCATTAGTTTCTTTGATACCGAAGGTAAAGTTTGTTTTATAATTTATGTTTTATAAATTATAAAATGAAAATAGTGTTCATAATATTATGAGGTACTGAGTTTTAATTTTGAGTACAGCGTGTAAATTTTTCAAATTATGTTTTCACACCCTTTGGCCTGGTCCATGAAAAAAAAAACTGCCGCCCGTGCGGTGAATTAATTGAGAACTACTTCTCTATGGCATTAGGAACATGGAACACTGTTAGAGAAAAATTGAGAAAAGAGAAACATCTTTGTCCACCAAAGAGCATAAGAATCAAATTCATTTTTAAATAACTGAATTAAAAAGTAGGCCTATGTATATTTGCTGATAGCTCAGTAACTATTGGTTTTATACAAATATATTTCAAATAAAATATTTTTTTCATCTCTTACATAACTTCAGTATTACAATGATAATTTATTTTGTATCTAAAATAATTGTGGAGAAATTATAAAAGTTGTAGAATTTCCCTTATGTAAATTATCCTTAAAGTCATTTTCATGAGAAAATGAATACTGTCATCTTGTATATTATTTAAACAATGTCCAGATATAAAATTTAATCAAAATCGTTAGTGCGAATTTTAAGAAGATTGATTTTTTTTTCTCTTTTTCTTCCTTCAGTATTTTACCCTTAATTTTAGGGCTAAATATCAAGTTTCAAAAACCCCTCGGGGGGACTTTATAAAAACCCAATATGACAAGTTTTAGCCATATAGGTAAAATAGTGTGGGCTCTAGCCCAAGGTGCAGACAGTCGGTATTGCGATAACCACTTTTTTTTATTTCAGGGATCATGAAAGGTCAACATTCATCAATATTTCGAGTCCATTTTTTTACGATTACAATACTCTCTCTCCAAGGTGTCGAGAGGAAGTAAAAGTAAACTACATCTTTAGTAGATAGCTAAGTTTAATTAAAATATGTATACATAGTAATCTCATTAGTTTTTAAATATTGTTCATGGCTATAGTGATATTCGAGGAGAAACTTATTAAAACGAAGAGAAAAAGTACTATTATTTCTATGACCTGAAGTTAGTGACACATTCAACCACCAAACGCTGTAGTCGATACGTGAGTGTTAGAAGAGAACCGGAAGCGCTGTTATTGCTTTGTTGTAACTCATATGATAATATTTGGGATTATAACTTTATTAGGAGAGATTAAACTGAAGAGGAAACTTTAAAATTTGGAACATATTGAGTGCATTCGTTTTATACACTTGCCTGAATTTTTACCCTCAGGGCAAATAGTTCAAATATGTCCAACAAAAAAAAAATTAATCTAACCATAAATCCTAAATGGAGAATTTTCACACCTCGGATATCTAACCAGTTTCTCCTTTTTACGGTGGGATTGTAAAAGACTCGAGAAAAATTAATTCTCTTTTTTACCGTTTTTAATAGCAAAACATATTTTGGCCAAAATTAAAAAAAAATACTGCTTCGGTAGAAACATATGGTGATACAGCTTTTGAATAACTGTGATGAGCATGGCGGCATTAGATGAGAAACTTTTTAAATTAAGAGAAAAAGTTGTCATTAAATTCCAGGACACCCTTGACAGATATTCAACAACTGTTGATATCACCATGTGAGTAAATTTAAACTTTGTGTTTCTAATTATTTTATTTACTTGACAAAAAAAAAGTTTTTACTATAAAAATTTCAAAAACACTTATCTTTATTCGCATCCCCCTATATATCTAAATTATTATTACTAGCACCGCGTCTTACTACCCGTTCGGGTTATACGCACTTACGCTAATGTGTAATGGTAGGGTGATTGTGAGATGAAATGGAGGACCTACAGTTTAACGTGGAATCCGAACCACGGTGGAGGCCTGGCATTCCCCACATTCACAAGATGTCTTGTCAGAGGTGAAGGAAGGGTTTGGTAATCAGATAAATCTGTGCCGGGACCGAGGTTTGAACCCCAGCCGCCAGCATAGAAGTCTGACAGATATATATATCTAAAATTGAGGATATATTTTGGCAACAGTTGACCAAGAGAGTGCGAAGATAAAACTATTCTCCAAAAGGACCTGGAGTTCCCTTACAGGTATTATTCAGTGTAGTAATGCCGGGTACACACTTAAATCAAGTCCTCGTATCTTATCTCTGACGCGTATCTTCAACTCGGTAGTCTAAACAGGGTTCCCGTATCCTCGTTACGACCACGAAAAGCGATACACGTAACAGATCGCCGCGTCCCGCTACTAGTCGGTATTTCGCCGCCGCATCAAAAGAAGCTACGGGGGTAGGACACGTCCTGCCTAGACGCGCTCTGCCACAACACATGGGTGAACGAAATATATATAACGCTACAAATATCGTGACGGAATGAGGATCTGATATAAAGCTTGATTCCCGCGTTTGCCTAAAATAGAGAACAAAATTTGCTTGAGTAGCGCAGCAATTCACACGCTGTATTTTGACCCATGATGCATTTCAACGCAAACTAAAAACAACTGACTATCAACATATTTTATTTTTCAATAGATATACATATTTTAGATAATTCTCCCGATAGATGTTTTCAAAATATAACGCTGTATCGTGGCACAATTCAATACAGCAATAAACACGCTTTAAATTAACGGGTTATTTCAAATCTCCTCACAACGGCCAACGAAGCTGTCTGCTTGCTTCTAGCTCTACGGCGCATGCGCAATGATTTGAGATTTGATTGTCCCTCCCGTGCCAAGGATTTCAGGCAGAGCGGACAAAGTAAAGAAGAGTTGAAACATCAGCAGAACAGCTCGCGCTGATGAGGCGGAATTCTTGTGGTTGGATTAGAGCTCGTCACGTGACAACGTATCTGTTCTGCGCTTGTTTTTCGGCAAACCACAGTGTGTGTGGGCCCCAGATTCAGGCCGCCGCCTCGGTCAGCGAGAAAGTCAATTGTTGTCAAGCCACAATGGTTTGTTGAAACAAATAGCCGAAACTATTGTTAATGCATTTTAGTGGGGATATTCCCTCATAGATATTATATTCTGAAAATTGAAAAATGACACCTGGACACGGGAATCGAACCCGGGACCTTCGGCTTAGTACGCCAATGCTCTTACCACNAGACTCTGCCTTAAACTATGAGTGAAGAATGACCATGGGCACGGGACGAATCCTGGATAGCTCAGTGGTAAGAGCATTGGCGTACTAAGCCGAAGGTCCCGGCTTCGATTCCCGTGTCCAGGTGTCATTTTTCAATTTTCAGAATATAATATCTATGAGGGAATATCCCCACTAAAATGCATTAACAATAGTTTCGGCTATTTGTTTCATCAATATATGCAAACCCTGTACAATTATACATATAATTGTCGAATGGCTGCAAAATGCCAACTACCGAGTCGCTAATGGCTGCGTTGTCTGATGGCTGTGATCTTAGATAATCACATGTTTATAAGCTGACGACTTCCACACGTCCATCGTAGACTCTGCCTTAAACTATGAGTGAAGAATGACCATGGGCACGGGACGAATCCTGGATAGCTCAGTGGTAAGAGCATTGGCGTACTAAGCCGAAGGTCCCGGCTTCGATTCCCGTGTCCAGGTGTCATTTTTCAATTTTCAGAATATAATACAATGGTTTGTGCCGTTTTCTGAAACTACTTATCTATTCTGTCTAAGCTTGTACTCCCGTTTGCCCTTCTCCACCCTTTCTCATGTCAGTAAGAAAGAGGAGAAAGAAAACTACTGTTCTGAAGGGAAAGAGGAAAGCTCCCTGTTATTTTTGAAAAAAATAATCTTAACTTTGTTTTGTTTTGGGCCTATAAAAATATTACTGTGTTTGTTGAAGGAAGGTTTAATATAGAGCCATTTATCATCAAGCTTAGCCTTTGCAAATATTCTTGAAAATTCGTTGAAAATTAGCTAATATCACATTTACACATATTTAATTATATTAATAAATCTATAATTATCGGGCTGTTAAGGAAAAAGAGTCCTGTTGTAAGTGTTCGACTTAATATTGGCGTGACTCCTTGAATTAACGAATCATAGAGTAAGATATTACGATATAATTATCTGAACGTCTCCAGGGCAATTTCTCGCTTCCCAAGGCGGACTTCTTCTGAAGCAGTTGCTTTTTTGTTTCTTTCGCGATGGATATCAACTGAGAGCTGATGAGCGAACATACTATATTTGATATTTTAGTTAATATTTCTGCTGAGTGGAAGAAAGATGTGTGTAATGTGGTTCTACAAGCTACCGACTAAAAGACGGCCTGGGTGGTCCATCCACCACCTACTACCATCCAAAAAAGACCACACGGGGCATTCCGCAGAAAACGTTCCTCTCGATTAGACGAGATTTACCTCCTCCTCTGTTATTAAAGAAGCCGCGTAGCATCATCACGCCACCTACTCAATGATTCATCACAAAGGCAGTTCAAACAAATATTAAATATAGTTTGTAATTATGTGAGTAGGACCTCAAACGTTTGGTTCAGGAGACAGACACGAGCTATGGGAGCCTTGTTTACACACAGGAAGATTTAGAGCACGGTAGTGTGAATAAATGTTTCTTACCTGCTTCGGTGGCCACATGGTCTAACGCGCTTCTCTTGGAGTACACTATACCACTGATGACGGGGAGATTAAGGTTCGAATCTCGATCGGGTGAACTTAGAGGATTTTTTTTTCTCCAGAATAGTTGTTCACTGTCCCTCAATTCAAGTTCCTATCAACGTAAACTTTCTAATCCCTAGAACCATTAGAGGGGTGACCCGATGGTCTAAGGGGTAAGGTGTTGTACTTCGGTGCTGAGGGTCCGGGGCTATATCCTCGGTCCCGGCACAGATTCATTTGATTACCGAACCCTTCCTTCACCTCTGACAAGACGTGTATTAAATCACAACTTGTGAACGTGTGGAATGCCAGGCCTCCACCGTGGTTCGGATCCCACGTTAAACTGTAGGTCCTCCATTTCAGCTCACAATCACCCTAACATCACACATTAGCATAAATGCGTATAACCCGAATGGATGGTAAGACGCGGTGCTAATAATAATAATAATAATAATAATAATAAAGAACTATTAGAGTGATTAGTACAGTAGCCCCGTGGCTTCTTTGGTGCTGACTGACAGCTCACAGCTGACTTCTGACAGTCAACATTTAGGTGTATACCTAAATTTTGACGGTCAGAAGTCACAGTTGATAAACACATGTTTATGCAGATCATTTGGTTCTGCGTAGGGATACAAAATTTGGTCTGGTAACTTTTCAAAGTCGTCAGCTGTCAGTCAGCACCAAAGAAGCCATGGGGCTACTGTACATAAGCGTATAGTCCGAACGGGTAGTAAGACATGGTGCTAAAAAAAATATTCCTCTACCCTAAGGTTTTTATTATTTTGTTCCCCCATAACTACCCCCATCCGGGCTATCCGCGTCCAACTTCACGAATGAGGTAAGGGATGAGGAAAGTATAGTTGAGAGTAAATTTATTTTTATTTGCGTGGAAGGAGAGGGAAAACGCATTTAGGAACAAACATTCTCAGTACACTCTATCAGGGGTTGAACCAATCATTATTTTCTTCCCCTCGAGGCTGCAGTTTCAGTGGAAGCGTTTTCGCGCGAGGACGAGCGAGCTATCGTGAATACGTCACATCCGTTACATTGGAAGTACATTTAGGTAAAAATAATGTATTATAATCCTTTGTTTTTTAGTGAAGTATGGCCGTGTCTGTGGTCTAGTGGTCAGATTTCCTGACTACAGATCCAGAGGTCCTGGTTTCGATCCCAACTGCTTACAGATTTGTCTGTGAAGCAGTGGGTCTGTAAATGGGTCAGGCTAAGCCTCGTGAGGACAAATGAGGAGCTACTTGAAAACAAAGGAACCTATTGTGGTATAGAAAACTGAGATTAACGGCTGGAGGTTAGTTGTGCTGGTGGCCTAATGACAACCTCTATATTAAAATATTGGGCAATATATTTTCCAAAGTGTGGCGTCAGCGCGGTCAGTACAGATTAAATTGCGGATTATGGTAGGCAGGACATGTAGCACGAATGTGAGACTCTAGATTCTAGAACTGGGTCCAACTGTCTGACTGGCAAATCTAGTGGGAAGACGTAGATGAGAAGGTCACATTAGAATGGACCTTAAATAGATAGGGTGTAATGAGTTGGACTGGATATAACTAGCTCAAGATAGGGATAGGGTGTAATGAGTTGGACTGGATAGAACTACTTCAATATAGGGATCGGGTGTTATGAGTTGGACTGGATATATCTAGCTCAAGATAGGGATAGGGTGTAATGAGTTGGACTGGATAGAACTACTTCAAGATAGGGATCGGGTGTTATGAGTTGGACTGGATATATCTAGCTCAAGATAGGGATAGGGTGTAATGAGGTGGACTGGATAGAACTAGCTCAAGATAAGGATAAGGTGAAATGAGGCGGACTGAATATAACTAGCTCAAGATAGGGATAGGTTGTAATGAGGTGGACTGGATAGAATTAGTTCAAGATAAGAATAAGGTGAAATGAGGAGGACTGGACATTAGATCAGTTTTATGCTTAGTCCAATTGCTCACTGATTCGGGTATACAATGGTACAAATATGGCACTAATGTTCATACACGCCTCGGTGGCGTAGTTGGCTAACGCGCTTGTCGGGTTGAGCTCGACTGCTGAGGACGGGGAGATCGAAGTTCGAATCTCGGTCGGGTGAACTGGGGGTGGTTTTCCCTAAATGGTTTTCCACTCTCCCTCCACGCAAATGCGGGTTAACTTCCTCTATTTCAACCTTCCCAATTCCTAATCCATTAGAGTAGTTAGTACTTAAAGCGTATAACCCGAACGGGTAGTAATACGTGGTGCTAAATATTATTTTTATTATTATTACTAATGTTCATGCGATAGTAAATTAGTATTACGATTCTTTTGTATCCTTGATTCGTTACAATAAAAAATAAAATGCAGGCAACTTTAGTCAGATATGGACATAAAATGATATTTCAAAGTAAAATACTATTGTAACCATTTTACAGTCCAATTTTTCTTAGGAAGGGCCATATAGAGAAAAAAATACCTATTTTTTGTTACCAAAAATGATAACTATTTTATCTATAACTAGTGATATTTTATATGTATTTATAATATCTATCAAAAGGGACAGCTGCAAATCCCATGACTAGACTCGAAAAAAGATCTAAACGGAATATACATGAACGATTTTACCTCGAATTATCTTAACATGAAATATAACTCTTTTAAAACTCAAGAATATTTTGTACAATACTTGAATACAAAACACATTTCAAACAAGAGACCAACACACAAGTGAATTCTCCTATGCATCGCGGAAGATAGTATCCTACAGTGAATAATAGTCGGATAAGTCGGATTATTGGAGAGAGAAAAAACGGAAAGTAAAAGGTATCTTTAAGGTGAAAATAGAATTTCAATACCTCAAAGTCTCTCATTCAACCCTAGTTCACGTCAAATGTGCCCTACTTTCTTTCTGTCGCGTTTTGTTACTTACGTCATATTCGAGACTTATTCACAGAAATCGTATACGTGTAAGAAATGTAGAAGGTTTTATTCTTGTCTCCGAACTGTCTGGAGGTTACATATCGTGTTCGTAAACAGCACAAGCTCTTTTTTTTTTGTTACACTATAAAGTTGTTTGAATGGTTACACAGTAACTTATTATTATTATTATTATTATTATTATTATTATTATTATTAGCACCGCGTCTTAATACCCGTTCGGGTTATACGCACTTACGCTAATGTGTAATGGTAGGGTGATTGTGAGATGAAATGGAGGACCTACAGTTTAACGTGGGATCCGAACCACGGTGGAGGCCTGGCATTCCCCACATTCACAAGATGTCTTGTCAGAGGTGAAGGAAGGGTTTGGTAATCAGATAAATCTGTGCCGGGACCGAGGATTGAACCCCGGTTGCCAGCACAGAAGTCTGACACCTTACCCCTATACCGCCATGTCACCACGGTAACTTATTGACTTTCAATTGAACAAATACCCACTTCAACGGAAAAATTGTCTCAGGAATCACCCTCGTGCTAGATTGGCCTGATGATGGTGGAGAGATCGGGGTTCGAATCCCTGTCGGGTCTACTGAGGGTGATCTGTCCTAAACGGTTTCCCATTCTTCTTCAACTCAAATGCGGATACGTAGATCCATCTCTGGTCAGATATAGTGTTTACAATGCAATATATCTTCTGAAATGTAATAGAGAAAGTTGTAAATTTCTTTAATCCGTCTTAGTTTCACTTATGGCTCTGAAAAAAGGGGGCAGGGGTATGAATGATACTGGAAATAACATTCAATATACAGCCTACAGCCAGTCCCTGTGATTAATGGAGGGAAGGTGTCACTTGTAAGGTCAGTTTGTGTATGCATTTCAGTGGGCTTTGAAGAGCGATGGGAAATAGTACCTTCTGGCTGTGACCTGGTGGTCTAGGGGTAAGGTGTCAGACTTCTGTGCTGGCGGCCGGGGTTCAATCTTCGGTACCGGCACACATTTATCTGATTACCAAACCCTTCCTTCACCTCTGACAAGACATCTTGTGCATGTGGGGAATTCCAGGCCTTCACCGTGGTTCGGATTCCACGTTAAGCTATAGGTCCTCCATTTCTATCTCACAATCACCCTAACATTACACATTAGCGTAAGTGCGTATAGCCCGAACGGGTAGTAAGACGTGGTGCTAATAATAATAATACCTTCTGGTTCAGTGAGGAATGCCGCGGGAAACTTACCTCACTCCTCATTTCCCTGGTACGCCTCTCCAGGCCTGCCTAAGCTCTACAGCTGACGGTGGAACTGTTGACGCTCAAACAAACCCTTGTGTTGAGTACTCTACATACATTCATACATCATACATCCTGCACGCTTCTTGTCCTAAGAGTTAGAAGATATTTGTTTTACTGATACGTATTTTAAAGAGGACCACAACTTACAAAGATAAATATAAGAAATAGGGATAAATTGCAATAACTTTAAGAGAACGCACTAGCATTCACTTGGAAATCAAATATTATTATTAAAATTAGCACCACGTCTTACTACCCGTTCGGGTTATACGCACTTACGCTAATGTGTAATGGTAGGGTGATTGTGAGATGACATGGAGGACCTACAATTTAACGTGGAATCCAAACCCCAGTGGAGGCCTGGCATTCCTCACATTCACACGATGTCTTGTCAGAGGTGAAGGAAGGGTTTGGTAATCAGATAAATCTGTGCCGGGACCAAGGATTGAACCCCGGCCGCCAGCATAGAAGTCTTGACTCCTTACCCTTAGACCGCCAGGTCACCAAAATCGAATAGAAAATCGTGAAAGGAAGAAAACCCACTTTCAATTCCCCCAGTTGGGAATGAGCTCAGGCCTCCCAGGTCAGAAACAGGATTGCTAGAACTGTAGTAGACGAAACCCTGCAAGAATAAAATACCCCATTTCTTCTCCGATAAAGCGTGAAATGGACCGTTCGAAGGGTTGAATGGTGACGTAGGGGTTTCCCCGCTCAATAATGCATGAGCAAGCCATCCTTTAATGTAGGCAGACAAATCTCCCTACTGTCGACTTGCCACAGGTCATGAATGTTTCATGACCGCTAAGCGCCGGTTAAATGTCTTCTGAAGGGATATTACAGCCCTTAAACCTCTTCTATTGGTCATGAGAAAGGTCCAACAGGGCGTCATTAGATACCTGTAGTCACTATTAGCAGTTGTACAGGGAGTTATTAGATACCTGTAGTCACTATTAGCAGTTGTACAGGGAGTCATTATATACCTGTAGTCACTATTAACAGTTGTACAGGGAGTCATTATATACCTGTAGTCACTATTAACAGAGGGTGACAGGGAGTCATTATATACCTGTAGTCACTATTAACAGTTGGACAGGGAGTCATTAGATACCGTCACTATTAACAGTTGGACAGTGAGTCATTAGATACCGTCACTATTAACAGTTGAACAGGAAATCATTAGCTACCTGTAGTCACTATTAACAGTTGGACAGGGCGTCATTAGATACCTGTAGTCACTATTAAGAGTTGAAAAGGGAGTCATTATATACCTGTAGTCACTATTAATAGTTGGATAGGGAGTTATTAAATACCTGTAGTCACTATTAGCAGTTGTACAGGGAGTCATTAGATACCTCAAGGTACTCTTATCAGCTGTACAGAGCGTCATTAGATACCTGTAGTCCCGATTAACAGTTGGACAAGGAGTTATTAGATACCGTCACTATTAACAGTTGGACAGGGAGTCATTAGATACCTCAAGGTACTCTTATCAGCTGTACAGAGCGTCATTAGATACCTGTAGTCCCGATTAACAGTTGAACAGGGAGTCATTAGATACCTGTAGTCACTATTAACAGTTGGACAGAGAGTTATTAGATACCGTCACTATTAACAGTTGGACAAGGAGTCATTATATACCTGTAGTCACTATTAACAGTTGGACAGGGAGTCATTATATACCTGTAGTCACTATTAACAGTTGTACAGGGAGTCATTATATACCTGTAGTCACTATTAACAGTTGGACAGGGAGTCATTATATACCTGTAGTCACTATTAACAGTTGGACAGGGAGTCATTATATACCTGTAGTCACTATTAACAGTTTGACAGGGAGTCATTAGATAGGTATAGTACAAACGGGTAGTAATACGTGGTGCTAAAAACACGGTTGAGGAATACATAACTTTTAGGAAATGTACCAAAATTTGCGTAGAAATATAGTGGGAAACCATATAGGGGAAACTACCTTAAGTACACCCCGCAGGTATTACAACCTTGACCTCCATGTCACCGGTAAATCAGACTAAATGAGTTTGACATTCGGATCAAATGCCCACTGATTCTGGTTTAATAGATACAAAAAGATGTACATTGTATAATATGATCTATGGTCTGGTTTCAATGGAATATTTCACATCGGAATGAAACGGATGACCTTTGAAACTAACACTATTTACATGCTAACCAAAATAATCTCAAAAATTGTGCCAATATAACGGTGACTCAAACAGAATTTGCACTTTGATTTGTTTACTAGAGCGTCCTCCAAACTTAGCTCGGATCTAGTCAACAAGGAGTTAGGAACGTAATTAGAGACAAATCTACTGAGCCATTTAATTACATTGCGTCAATGTATTACGGATTAATCGATTCCAGACAGTGTATTTCAAACAAGCTATTGTTGACTCAAGGTAGTGAGGGATTATTCTTCAAACGTTCCAACAAGTCAATGTTCTGTGGGCTCATTCTTCAAACTTTACAACAAGCCAGTGATCTGTGGGCTCATTCTTCAAACTTTACAACAAGCCAGTATACTGTGGGCTCATTCTTCAAACTTTACAACAAGCCAGTATACTGTGGGCTCATTCTTCAAACTTTACAACAAGCCACAAGTGTTCTGTGGGCTCATTCTTCAAACTTTACATCAAACCAGTGTACTGTTGGGTAAAACAGATAACTATCATAATATACCTGTTTCTTTATTCGTCATGGAGAAGGTACGCCGGCTGCTTGAATATTGATTTTTGAAGGAAACCTCTTTCTTTTTTTTCATACAAACTTCCATAATTCTCCGCAACGCTACGCTAGAGAACGCTTCTCTATCTCTGGTATTACCTACCCCACATACCAAGTGTTCTTTGAGGAAGATTACCTCTTCTCATCAATATTCACGAAAGATGAGTTAGAGATCCTCTTGAAATGTAACACTGTCTTTTGAGTCTAAGACTAAGAATTATAGGCGATGTCTCAGCTTAACGGTAATACGTGGCTTACTGCACATAATAACTGCTCTCAGCCACGGAGAAACGCGACCATTCAAATTATGAACCAGGTATAGAAAATTGGAGGGTAAGGG
>CABFVX010000524.1:132087-155266 GCA_902151425.1 Timema shepardi | reverse complement strand
ATCCGAACCACGGTGGAGGCCTGGCATTCCTCATATTCACAAGATGTCTTGTCAGAGGTGAAGGAAGGGTTTGGTAATCAGATAAATCTGTGCCGGGACCGAGGATTGAACCCCGGACCCCCAGCACAGAAGTCTGGCACCTTACCCCTAGACCGCCAGGTCACCTAATGTAATATATAGTCATATAGTCATTATATTATTTTTAGAATATATTTGTGGTATTTATATTTCAAACGATTGATTGGTTTTTGTTTTTTTCAAAGGTTTTTCAACAAATTGGCGGCTAGCTGTGACGACAAATAAAACATAACTTTATTTGACAAACAGTTTTATATATTTGATAGCAATACAACTGTACTGATGTGGGTAGAACATGTCAATTTTACAACGACCCATTAAGAGTGATTAGACCACTGCTGGGCCAATTACAGTCCATCACGTACTTCTATGTGGCCCCCAAGGCATAACTATTTATCTATCTATCTACGGAAAAAAAATCGTGCTAAAAATATCAGATTTAAAAAAAAATACTTCTTCTAAAAGTATAAACAATTTTTATTCAACACACCGATGAACATATGCAAGTATTTTCAAGAATATAAATTATTTACTTTATTTACACATATAATGTAATTTCATACATCTCGTTCAATTCAGTTTTATGTAAAAATCACCCTCTTCGATGGCCGCATGGTCTAACGTGCCATTCTGACGGTAGACTAGACGGGCAATGACGGAAAGATCGACGTTCGAACCTCAGTCAGGTGTACTGAGGGTGTTTTTTTCCTAAATGGTTTTATGTTTTTTTCCTAAATGGTTTTACACTCTCCTTCCACGCAAATGCAGGTACAATTCCTCTAAATATAATCATAAGCGCATAGCACGAGTTGGTAATAAGATTAGGTGATTGAATATTATATATATATATATATATATTTGAAAATTCCTCGTATTTTTTATGCTGTCTTCCTTTTTAAGTCGAATCTATTTTTAAAAACTATAATAAATTGCATCTTACAAGAAATATTTGAAATTTGGTGGCTCATTCTTATAATAAATTCTCAATACGATTCTGCAGCCAAATAAAAATACTAGCACCACGTCTTACTACCCGTTCAGGTTATACGCTTTAAGTACTAATTACGCTAATGGATTAGGAATTGGTAAGGTTGAATTAGAGGAAGTGAACCCGCATTTGCGTGGAGGGAGAGTGAAAAACCATTTAGGAAAAACCACCCTCAGTTCACCCGACCAATATTCGAACCTTGATCTCCCCGTCCTCAGCAGTCGAGCTCAACACGACAAGCGCGTTAGCCAACTACGCCACCGAGGCGGGTGCACAGTCAAAGAAATTCCTTAGGTTATTAACTTCTAAAGTGGTTAAAACTATTGTTTTGGAGCTCACAATGTCTTACTGGGAAGATACTAGAATTAAATTTGATAATTTCACATACAAACAACTGAGTTAAGGGCAGTTACCCAATTAAACATTTTCCTTAATATTTAGTTAGATTAGTTAGTCGTGTTGAGCTCAACTGCCGATGACGGGGAGATCAAGGTTCAAATCTCGGTTGGGTGGACTCAGGCGCGGATACAGGGGGGGGTCAAAGGGTCAGCTGACCCCCCTGTGGTGTTAATAAAATTAATTTTAAAAATGTATATTTAGAAAGAAAATACCAAAAAGACTTTAGAAAGACTTACCCCCTTCCAGTGAAAAGTACGCTAATCTGTTTCAAACCAGTCAGAGGTAGCTGGAAATATTTACTTTTAGTATACCGGAGCGATTCGTTCGAGTGGCCTTAGACGTGGAACATTTTACGTGGGTGTTTCATTTTGTTAATGCTTATGTGCAATAAAGTGCAATTTATAAATATTTCAGTCACTTTGTGATTATAATGACCTATGATGGTTTTATTTACTCTTAGAAAACTGTGAGTCTGATATTTGTGTTTTGTTTTTTATGGTTATTGTGCTACTGCCTATTGTCATTGTGATACTGTGACTTTGATACTTCCTCCTGCTATTCAATTTTGTGATAAATTATTGTCTTTGCTAGTTATGTGATTTGAATGCAAGTATTGATATTATAATGTCAAAAAGAAAGGGACAGACAGATTTATTTTGTTTTTTCAAGAAAAAAAATCCTGAATCAACAGGAAATGAAACTGTGGATTTAATTGAAAATAGTGCGTCAGTGAACTTTATTTGTGACTCACCCTCAACCAGTGGATCTGATTCAAATACTAAAATCTCTATAGAAAGTGTAGGACCAGAAAAACTTGATATTGGCAACTTTGTTGGAGCTGAAACTATTTCCGATGACTTAAAATACCACATGCTAGTAGAACCGTGGACTCCATCACTAAGCTACAAGTTCCCTAATGTTGTTCAGTCAGGAGGTATTAGACATTTTCAAAGATCATGGCTGGACAAGTTTGTTTGGTTGACGTACAGTGCTAAGGACAATGGCGCTTATTGTATTGCATGTGTACTTTTTGGATCAAAGGAAGGAGGTAGGAGTAGAATATCTCTCGGAAGCTTTGTACGGACTCCGTTTCTAAACTACAAAAAAGGAAATGAAATGCTTTGCGGACATGCCTCCAATGAATATAATAAAACAGCAATTATAAGATGTTCTGAATTTAAGAATACATTTGAAAACAGGACACAATCAGTTGAAGTCAGACTAAATTGAGAAGTGAAAAAAAGAATTGAAGAAAATCTAGCACGTTTGATACCCATGATAAAGACAGTTATACTATGTGGCCGACAAAACTTTCCCCTAAGAGGTCATCGTGATGATTGAGAGCTTAGCGAAAAAGATAGAACAGAAAATAAGGGAAACTTCCGAGCACTTTTAAGATTCCGTATTGATGCCGGTGATAGTGATTTAAAGAATCACGTAAAAACAGCACCCAAAAGTGCAACATTTATTAGTAAAACAACTCAGAACGAGTTAATTGAAGCTTGTGGAGAAGTTATCCTTAGTAAAATTGTTAAGTCTATTAAAGCAGGGCAATGTTTTTCGGTACTAGCAGATGAAACAACGGATGTTGGAACAGTTGAACAGATGAGTCTTTGTCTTAGATTTCTGGACATACTTTCACTCAAAATTCGAGAAGAATTTTAGGTTTTGTGGAAGCGAGAAATCTCAGTGGCGAGGCTCTCACAAACTTACTTCTTGAAAAATTAAACAATTTGGGACTTAAAATTGAAAACCTGCGTGGTCAAGGGTACGATGGAGGGTCTAACATGTCTGGTAAAATCAAAGGTGTGCAAGCTCGTATTAGGGAAAAGCAGCCTCTTGCTATATATATGCACTGTGCTTCTCACAAACTAAATCTGTCCATTTCTAAAGCATGTTCTCTAACAAGTGTAAGGAACGCTATTGCTGTGGTCAGTAACGTAACAAATGAAGTAAGAGAATCCAGTAAACGAACAGCTTTAATGAAAGCAAAACTACGTGAACAATATCCTGAAGAAACAAAGTGCAAACTCAAAACGCTTTGTGAGACGCGTTGGGTAGAACGACACGATGCATTTTTACAATTCTTACATGTTTTTGATGCAGTTGTATGTTTCCTACAAGTATTTGATGGGGGAAGCACCACATCAAAGTCAGCACTTTTACTCACCTCAGTTCTCAGGTTTGACTTTATTATAACTCTGCATGTTGTTTCATTTATCTTCAGTCTAACAGTCACGTTGTCTCGTCAGCTTCAAAACCCTCGGTTAGACCTGAAAAACTGCTATAATATGGTAGCAAATGTTTTAGAGACATTGAAAGATTATCGGAATAACCCTAATAAATATACAGAGGTCTATAATGAATCGGTGAATTTGGCTGTAAAACATGAAATTGACATCACTATACCAAGGACCTTTCGGACACAAACTCATGGGCCAAATGTTGCTGCATATAGTCCTGAGGAATATTATAGACTAAATGTTTACCTGCCATTTATGGACTATCTTATTTCTGAATTGTCAACTAGATTTTCATCAACTGGATATAATAATATTATCACATTATACGGTTTAATACCAGCATTTGCCAACCAAGACAATGAAATTTTATTACAAGCAGCTCAAACATATGCTAATGACCTTCCTGGGACTTCGTCAGAACTTCGTGGAGAGATTGACTTGTGGCAACAACGCTGGAAACATAAATCTAAGGCAGAGTGTCCATCTAGTGTGGTTGACAGCTTAATGCATGCTTCAGATGGTTTTTACCCAAACATTAAAGTTCTTCTCCACATTTTGTCTGTTCTTCCCGTGACTACTTGCACTAGTGAGAGATCATTTTCTACCCTAAGAAGGTTAAAGACATACTTAAGGTCAAATATGGAAGAGGAACGATTAAATGGTTTGGCCATGTTAAATATTCATCGAAGCATTGAAGTTCATCCTGATGAAGTTTTGGAGAAATTTGCTCAAAAGAATAAGAGGAAAATGCAATTAGTGCATTTATAAAATATGAGGTACGTTTGAACAATGTTTTGTATAGGTTTTATAGTTATTATTATTATTAACTATTACTATTATTATTTATTACTATTATTATTATTATTAGTAGTAGTAGTAGTAGTAGTAGTAGTAGTTATGTTATTTATAATTACCATGACCCCCCTATGAAAATTTTCTGGATCCGCGCCTGGGTGGACTGGAGGAGGTTTTCTTAGATGGTTTTCCATTCTTCCTCCACGCAAATGCGGGTTAACTTTCTTGAAATTCAACCTTCCCAATTTCTAATTCAATAGTGTAATTAGTACTTAAAGCGTATAACCCGAACGGGTAGTAAGAAATAATAATGCTAAATAAATAAATTCTCCGAACTTACTTAATTAAAGATAGTATTGTGATTAAATGTGGCCGAACGGTCTTAAGCGTAACTCTCGTATTAGATTGTCCTGCTGATAAAGTGAATATTGGGGTTCAAACCTCGGTTAGATCTACTGAGGGTGTTTTTTTGGTTTTTTTAAATGGTTTCCTGCTCTCCTTCCACACAAAAATGAGTAGATTACCTCTAAAATACTTCCTTTCTCATCCCTACTTCATTAGAGTAATTACTATCATATATGTGTATAACCTGAGCCAGTAGTAAGACGTGGGGATAAAAAAATAAACGTGAATTTTCCTAAATGCAAAATTATAAGCCTGCCTTACTAACTTAAAAATTAAACTAGTGTATCCCGGGAGGATGGGGTTACAATCACCAAGGAATCCCTCCTGGGAGTTTTTTTTCTACATTGAGGGATTTTCATCTTTTCATCAAGAAAATAATGACGCAATTCCTTCGTTATTAAATAAAATATGTATACCCCTTATATTAAATATATATCGATACAGAAACGGGTGTACACGTGGATTAAATGTCAAGGTCATCAAGTCTGGTTTTTCCAGTGACGAGGAGGTCATAGGTGCAAATTTCAGCCGGGTGTATTAAAGTGGTATTTCCTAAATGGTTTCCCTCGCTACCTTCACGTGAATGCGAGTACATTTCATCCAAGCGCTTCGTTAGTAATACTAATTCGATTAGTCTAATTAAATGCAAATATTCCCCTAACGGGTTCAATAGAATTTTTGTAGTAAGAAACTTTCGTATAATAACAAACATATTTTTATTTCCTGTAGACACCTCGGAAAGAGACGTATTTTGATATTAAAAAATTCGATAGTTTGACAAAATAAATATCGAGGTTTCATGACCCCCTGAAACAGAAAATGTTTTATCACTGCTTTTTGTCTGTCTTTATGTCTGTCTGTCAGTCTGTATATCGGAATAAAGGCGAAACTATTTTAGCGATTGGACTGAAACTTTGTATTTAGGGTTTTCATCAGGTTCCTCCAAGTCTTTTTTTTTTCAGGAATTTGAAATCAAACGCTAAAATTAAGTGCTGCTTACCGAAGGTAAAATGGAAGGAACATAAATTTTCTCGAAACTCGCTTTAACGATTTAAATTTAATTTAATATCTAGATACTGTTTAATTACAAACAAAATAGAAACTCTTATTTTTACCACGCTAATGAATTGATCGTACTTTATATAAGTAGAAATTTCCAATTTTGATAATATCTCAGCAACTACTTCAGATATTAATTATCTTATCTTTGTAAAGTTGTAATACTATTAAAAATAAAAAAACTTTTATTTTAAATATATTTTTATAAAACCAATAATTTATGAATTTTAAGCATATATATATATATTATAGGTCTTTAAGAATTAAAACCCACCTTGGTGGCGTAATTGGCTAACGCGCTTGTCGTGTTGAGCTCGACTGCTGAGGACGAGGAGATCGAGGTTCGACTCTCGGTCGGGTGAACTGGGGGTGGTTTTTCCTAGATTGTTTTCCACTTTCCCTCCACGCGAATTCGGGTTCACTTCCTCTAATTCAACCTTCCCAATTCCTAATCCATTAGAGTAATTAGTACTTAAAGCGTATAACCCGAACGGGTAGTAAGACGCGGTGCTAAATATTATTATATTATTATTTAAGAATTAAAATTGATTTATATCATTTTTAGTATAGACAGAGATGTTCCACTTTTATTAATGTCTCTGTAACAGTGTTTGTTATGTCATATATGATCTTTGATTAAGTGTTTTTGCAAACAATGTATATTATTATTTTCCCCAAATATTGCAAGTTTTTAGTAAGTTTTAAGATAAAAGAAAAATTAGTTGCTGTGTATCATACAATTTATTTTGTGGTCAACGGAATATTGTATTAGTATTATTTTATTGTATAAATTATATATATATATATATATGTGTGTGTGTGTGTGTGTGTGTGTGTGTGTGTAAAGTGACAGTTTCATATCACAAGACTCGTCTTACGAATGCGTGCTAGAAGATCTAGTGTTTTTTCTAACTTAATGATAGAACCCTTCTTAAGAAAATAAAAAAAACTATGGAAGAATGGAAGTGAACCATAACTAAACACTTGGATTTATTTCCACACGGATTCCTGCACAGATGTGTCTGACCCGAGTTCGACCCCAGCCGAGTTCTTTAGATATGATTTATTTAAAAAAATCTCACTATAGGTTGATTTCTAAGACCAACCAAGCTGAGGACGGGGAGATCGAGGTTCGAATCTCGGTCGGGTGAACCGGGGGTGGTTTTTCCTAAATGGTTTTCCACTCTCCCTCAACGCAAATGTGGGTTCACTTCCTCTAATTCAACCCTTCCCAATTCCTAATCCATTAGAGTAATTAGTACTTAAAGTGTATAACCCGAACGGGTAGTAAGACGCGGTGCTAAATAGTATTATTATTAAGATCAACCAATACAAAATATTAGATTTATAGCCAAAAAGTGTAGTAGTGTCTTTGGAAACTAGTCTGACATCTATCTAACTCGACAACCCACTTGTACATTGTATTTAATGGTTCCTAGTATATTCCTCTGCAAGGGCCAAGCATTTATAATAATTGGTTAAATTGGGGCTTCCATTTTCACAGTCATGAATTAATAAATTTGTGTACGGTGTTTATTCTAAAGCTAAGTTAGTTTAAAATCTTATCCTGATATAACCAGTTGAATCAGAAATGTAACATTAATTAATCATAAAAAAAAGGCTAGTAGTTCTGAGAAAACATTATTTTCAATACAGAACAACAAACTCATTTCCAAATTTATTTACGTAAAAAAAACACTGATGAAAATGTATCGTGAACTGTACATTTTTTACCGAAAGATAATTTGTACATATACCTACTGGTTTACTTAATGATTATTTAAGGTTTCACGCTAGAAAAAAACAACATATCAGAAACAAAATTTACAAACAGTATTCTAATTAACAACTTTGCTGGTTTCTGCATTTAGAACAATACACTGGTGTACAAAATGTTACTCTGGCAAAAAAACAAACACAAAAAACGGAACAATAGAACATATATACATAAAAGTTATCAAAAGGGAGAAAGCTACAGATTATTATATTTACCAGATATTTTAAGCTATTAACATGGTTTCAAAGGTAATTAATTACGAAACATTATTTAATTTAAAGTTATTGTTTTTACAAGGAATCTACAAAAAACAAGCATAAGGATTTTTGTAGCGTTTTGTGCCTTTTAGTATAGGGGGTACGGATTAACATAGTAAAATAATATATTAAGATGAAATTTACCTATCTCTGATTTATTTTTATTATTTAGCACCGCGTCTTACTACCCGTTCGGGTTATACGCTTTAAGTACAAATTACGCTAATGAATTAGGAATTGGGAAGGTTGAATTAGAGAAAGTGAACCCGCATTTGCGTGGAGGGAGAATGGAACACCATTTATGAAAAACCACCCCCAGTTCACCCGACCTGAGATTCGAACCTCGATCTCCCCGTCCTCAGCAGTCGAGCTCAACACGACAAGCGCGTTAGCCAACTACGCCAACGAGGCGGGTAAATATCTCTGATTTAAAAAAGTTAATAGGCCTAGCTAATGGTATTTAATATAGAACCATTATAATTAACTTATTATTAGAAGTGAAATATGATTCGATTTTTAAGGTACCTGGTATTTTAATAAATTAATTTGATAATTCAATAAATATTAAGGTCTAATTGTTTTAATAAGAAATGTACTATTACTATGTATAAGTGGTTCAGCTTTTGTATATAATTATAATTAATTATTTAAGTACGTTATAGTTTTTAAACTAGTTTGTACAATTAAGACCCGCCTCGGTGGCGTAGTTGGCTAACTCGTTTGTCGTGTTGAGCTCGACTGCTGAGGGCGGGGAGATCAAGGTTCGAATCTCGGTCGGGTGAACTGGGGTGTTTTTTCCTAAATGGTTTTCCACTCTCCCTCCACGCAAATGCGGGTTCACTTCATCTAATACAACCTTTCCCAATTCCTAATCCATTATAGTAATTAGTACTTAAAGCGTATAACCCGAACGGGTAGTAAGACGTGGTGCTAAATATTATTATAATTATTATACAATTAAGGATAATATAGATTATTATCTACTGATGTTTAATATTTATTAATTTAATATAAATTGTTTTTAATGTTCAATAATTTGTAAATCATTATTTAAATAGTATAACTAAAATGTATAGGGTAATTTTTTTTTAAATAATAATAATAATGGATGATAATAATGGATGTAAAGTAAAGTTGTATATTATAGGGTATCCCGGAAATCGTACAACCTCTCGCCGGCTAGTAAAATATTCATGATTTGAGTTTTTTCCCCACATTTTCATACAAAATAGTGTATAATAATGATCCGATAAGGTGAGATATGTGCAAGTAAGAACCAATGATAAGGCGGGAAGGTGTAGAACACTAGTTAAGGACAAGGTATTTGTAGTTTTTATACAAACACAATTTTTTTTGGTAAAAATAAACCAAATATTTCTCCAGTAGAAACGTAAGTGTTTAATTTTCTTCAGATGATGATATCAACATTTTTCGATTATCTGTCAAGGGTGGACTAGAATTTAATGACAACTTTTTCTCCTCATTTAAAAAGTTTCTCATCTAATCCTGTTATGCTCTTGACATGATATAATCGAAATAACCATTGTGAATAAAATTAATATCTATGCGACCACCGATTCGGGTGTCATGGCTCTTAATGTTCTCGATTTAAATAATGTATTCTCCTCCCCATCCCCTAAAATAGTTAATCAACGTAGGTGACCTGGTGGTCTAGGGGTAAGGTGTCGGACTTCTGTGCTGGGGTCCGGGGTTCAATCCTCGGTCCCGGCACAGATTTATCTGATTACCAAACCCTTTCTTCACCTCTGACAAGACGGGTATTAATCACAGCCTGTGAATGTGTGGAATGCCAGGCCTCCACCGTGGTTCGGATTCCACGTTAAACTGTAAGTCCTCCATTTCATCTCACAATCACCCTACTATTACACCTTAGCGTAAGTGCGTATAACCCGAACGGGTAGTAAGACGCGGGGCTAATAATAATAATAATAATAATAATAATAATAATAATAATAATAATAATAATAGTCAATCAACCTCACTACAGGTCAATCGTATAAAAAACACACAATTATAATACAAAACAAAACCTGTTGAGTAACTAATAATGGCGTCGCCGTGCTAAATGAATGTATAGCTTGATTTGTAGCAAGACTGGTCGGTACTAATCGTACATCCTCCTGTGGAAGCTCGTTACATGTCCCGAGGAGAGAATGATGGTAATTAATTTGACGGGGTAAAACCGATGAAGATCTCAATCTAACTTAAACCTAATTAATCAAACCCTGGTAGCTATGGTAACTATTAGACTTTCGAGAGAAAATTCCCTTGAATCAGTCGGAAATCAAACCCGGGACCTCCAGGTCATCTGTCAGTAGCTCTGACCATTATACCACGAGGTCGGTTGTCAAGGGGATGCGGATGATCTAAGTGTATAACGCGGCCCATTACGGGCGCGTTGTTCTTGCGCGGTGTGAACTTAATTTGACCTCACGGTGGGATCAATCCCCCGACAGGTCAGAATCGTGTTTACATTGTTTTACTCGTGATTTGATGTTGACAGCCATGCACCTCCTACGCTCTGGCGCCAATAATGTAAGTTATAACTTATATTATTTGCATCGCGTCTTACTACAAGTTCAGGTTGTACGCATGTGAAATAATTACATTAATGTGTTATAGAGAAGAAAGAATTATTACTATTATTATTATCACCGCGTCTTACTACCCGTTTGGGTTGTACGCACTTACGCTAATGTGTAATGGTAAGGTGAATGTGAGATGAAATGAAGGACCTACAGTTTAACGTAGGATCCGAACCACGGTGGAGGCCTGGCATTCCCCACATTCACAAGATGAAGAAAGAATTAATTTAGAAGTAGTGCACCTGAATTTGCGTGGAGGGAGAGTGGAAACCCATTTAGAAAAAGCACCCTCACTACACCCGATTGATATGAAACCCCGATCTCCCCATCTTCAATGATTTATTATATTGCTATAATAGTGCCAAAGACAATGCAGCCACCGAAGCGGGTATTGGCTAACAATAAACTATCATTGACACCATAGCCACCGGTAACTCAAAGGTAGGCTTTATGATGCCATTTGTACAATAAAATGTGTACACTAAAGCAAATAACTTTGAAGCTATAAATTATATTTTAGTTACGGGTATTCAAATTGAGGCCGATTGTCATCTATAACCTATGGGTGTAACTTTTTTTTAAATTTTAAGAATATGATACTTGATAAGGCTACATCGATAACTGAAAGATAATTTCAATCGTCTCAGTCTCACTAGTCTTGTAAAATTAATTATTATTAGTGTACGAACGTTTGATTTTTCTGCATGTGTTAAGATACTATCATTGTTGACCGCAAAAAAAAAGGTTTTTTTTAAAATTCTTCTTACCAAAAACTCTACTTTTTTAAAAAAGAAACCCGCCTCGGTGGCGTGGTTGGCTAACGCGCTTGTCGTGTAGAGCTCGACTGCTGAGGACGGGGAGATCGAGTTTCGAATTTCGGTCGGTTGAACTGGGGGTGGTTTTTCATAAATGGTTTACCACTCTCCCTCCACGCAAATGTGGGTTCATTTCCTCTAATTCAAACCCTTCCCAATTCCTAATCCATTAGAGTAATTAGTACTTAAAGCGTATAACCCGAACGGGTAGTAAGACGCGGTGCTAAATATATATATATATATATATATATATATATATATTTAAAAGAAATTTTGAAATTTATTAAAGAGAGATAATATATTATTTGTGAATCAATCAGTGTATAGTGAAAAGATATTAAAAATTTAAAAAAGCACAGAGTTATATTAAACAAGTCTAGAAAATGTACATTAAACACTGTTATTTTCACATCACAAGGAATGATAGTAAAAAATGTTAACATAAGAGCCTTTGTAAAAATAAGCAAACATATTAAAATTAAGATACATTATATATAAGATTTTCAGGCTCATGAACAATGGTCAGAAAATGTATTATTGTAAGTAATATTTACTTTATTCACTTAATATTTCAATACTTATCAATGATGATTATGTATTTTATTTTGTATATTTAATTGAAACAGAAAGAATAAGGAATCTAAAACAATTTCCTTTATTTTTTCTGTTTCGACCTATCCTTATTTGAGCTAGTTCTATTCAGTCTCGCTCATTACACCCTAACTATATCTTGAGCTAGTTATATCCAGTCCACCTCATTACACCCTAACTATATCTTGAGCTAGTTATATCCTAGACCACCTCATTACACCCTAACTATATCTTGAGCTATTTCTATCCAAACCACCTCATTACACGCTAACTATATCTTGAGCTAGTTATATCCAGACCACCTCATTACACCCTAACTATATCTTGAGCTAGTTCTATCCAGACCACCTCATTACACCCTAATCCTATCTTGAGCTATTTCTATCCAGACCACCTCATTACACCCTTACTATATCTTGAGCTAGTTCTATCCAAACCACCTCATTACACGCTAACTATATCTTGAGCTAGTTCTATCCAGACCACCTCATTACACCCTAACCCTATCTTGAGCTATTTCTATTCAGTCCACCTCATTACACCCTATTGTTAAGAGATCACGTTCCACACCCATAGAGGTGATACATTTCTTAGGAGAGAAAATATCAATTCAACTAATTATTTATTAACCATATACAATCACAGTCACGATCCGCTTCTGCGACACATTATTCCACAGCCGGTCTAAACGTACAGGGTGAAAGCAAATCAGGACGTGACCTGACAATAATTTGTAGAAGACGGCGTCAGATTTTCCATTTTGGTTGTTAAACTGCCAGTTCGATACACTCCCATTCTTCACAGGAAGGGTCTTTTAGAGGTTACATCGGAATAATTTGTAGAGGATGGCATCAGAGTCTCCATGTTGGTTGTTAAACTGCCTGGTCGATACACTACCATCTTCATAGGAAGGGCCTTTTAGAAGTTACATCGGAATAATTTGTGGAGAATGGCGTCAGAGTCTCCATGTTGGTTGTTAAACTGCCAGGTCGATACACTACCATCTTCATAGGAAGGGCCTTTTAGAAGTTACGTCGGAATAATTTGTAGAGGACAGCGTCAGAGTTTTCATGTTGGTTGTTAAACTGCCAGGTCGATACACTACCATCTTCGCAGGAAGGGCCTTTTAGTAGTTACATCGGAATAATTTGTGGAGGACAGCGTCAGAGTTTTCATGTTGGTTGTTAAACTGCCAGGTCGATACACTACCATCTTCGCAGGAAGGGCCTTTTAGTAGTTACATCGGAATAATTGAGCCAACATTGAGAATATTTTACATTTTATTATTGTTATCTTATATATAGTTTGATAAACTCATTTTTTGTTATAAAAATTACGAAGAAATGGCTCAACAGATTTTGACAAACGACCTTTCATTTTAAAGGTAGGTGTTCAGGATGTCGGGAAAGTATTAATTTCCAACTAAAATCTAGTTTTCCCCGAGAATTTTCACCTTTTCATTCTTTGTTTACATCGCCACAGAAACCCTGTTTGGTACATGAGTGTATATAATATGTGTAATTCTTTGTTTTAATTAATTAATTTCCTACACTGGGGAAATATTTATCGTTGTTGGAATGTTGTTATCATCAATTTTAATTTTAATAAAAAAATATTGACTATAATTTGAACATTTGAAAGGTTAAGTAGTCAATTTGGCGAAAATATCTTCCAACATATTGTTTAGCGTATCAATTATAAATTAAAAACGACACAATTATTTTTAAATAGGTTTTGGTGTGTATTATAATTTCAAAAATTGATTACATGATCTTGAAATTTGTTTATATACATATTTTAATTGTATAAGAATGGGTTTAGGTGTTTATTTTTTCAAATATTATCACAAAACAAATAAGTTCAGTTATGTTTCCAAGCTATGACTTATATTAATAATTTTGAGTGTAAGTTGTTAATATTTCAAAGTAATATTTTATATATCCCATTTATCTTATAATATAAGTATAGATCTTAGGAGGAGTTTTTTTTCATTTCTTTCAAATATTATTTCAAGACAAATAAGTTCAATTACGTTCCCATGTTGCCACTTGATTTTGAGTGGCTATTATTTCAAAGTAATATTTTGTGACCCACTTCGCATGGTCTAAAGCGTAACTCGCAGATTCGACTGGATTGTTGCTGATAAAGAGATCGATGTTTGAATCCCGATCGGGTGTACTGAGGGTGTTTAAAAAAAATAGTAGTCCACCCTCCTTTCATGCAAATACGGCTAAACTTCCTCTAAATTCAACCTTTCTCTCCTCTACTCATTAGCGTCAATATTACGTAGCAATACGTGATACTAAAAACATCTTAGGGGCTAATTCCAATTCTACAAAAGCAATAATTAAAAAGGTGACCTGGTGGTCTAGGGGTAAGGTGTCAGATTTCTTGCTGGTGGCCGGGGTTCAATCCTCGGTCCCGGCAAAGATTTATCTGATTACCAAACCCTTCCTTCACCTCTGACAAGACATCCTGTGAATGTGAGGGATGCCAGGCCTCCACCGTGGTTCGGATTCCACGTTAAACTGTAAGTCCTTCATTTCATCTCACAATCACCCTACCATTAGACATTAGCGTAAGTGCGTATAACCCGAACGGGTAGTAAGATGCGGTGCTAATAATAATAATAATAATAATAATAATAATAAACAAATTAAAGCCGCGAAGAATGTATTTAGTTGACATTTTGGAAAGAATGGTTTCTCATCTTTGTCCTGTTTGTTTTAAGAGCTCGGTAGGTCAAGGGTGAATGGAAAGTTGTGTTGAAAGCCTTAAGGGAGAGCTGTAGGGGTAAAATGTACACCGAATATCGCCTCCAACGTTTCTTCTTATTGGCCAGTTACTTTTACGAGGTTTCGAAGCGGGGACTCTTATCTGCAAGTTGCGGTCCCTCTCTTCCCTTCCTCTCCACCCCCCCACCGCTCCCCGCCTGTGCCAAATAGTAGGCCTGTGACCCCTATCCTCCAGTTTAGATAGGGGTTCAGAGGTCAGCCTAACGGCTAGAGAAGTATTTCCGTTGTGATCTCATTTAGAGGTGTTTATTTTTAGGAGCACTCTACTGTTTTTATACAGTGGCTCAGCAGGTAGCGTGTCTGTACACTGAGTAAAAATCTCCAAGTTCGATTCCCGGCCATTGATATAATATAAAATAATTCCCTTTAGTTATTTTCGGAAATATGGCAGCTTATTTTTGTATAATTATTTGGTTTACCATGAATTATTTAACTTCCGAGAATCCAAATATTTACAATATTGCAGCTAGGAGTGAGGAAGGAATAAACTATTTGAGATATACCCTAATTTGCATGTAACAAGAATAGTAAAACTATTTAGGGGAAAAACACCCTTAGTATACTCAGCTGGGATTCGAACCTCTAATTCCCCATAGCCGGCCAACTAGAGTAGTCTAGGAATATATCTCAGTTTGCGTGCTTACCAATATGGGCTTCAACTATTTAAATAGAAAGAATGCAGTTGAGATATCTCACATTATAATGTTTCAACTTCAATTTATATTTCTCTAAATGTCGTTAAAACCACAAATATTATAAAATTACTTACAATAAAGCAATGTCAGCAATTACAGTACTGTTCCCATTACGCACTCACCACAATAAAGCCATATCATCTATTACCATTTACTCCCCACTAGGCACGTATCGCAATAAATCAGTAATCAGCGATTACAGTACTCTTACCACTAGGTACGTATCGCAACAAAGCAATAATCAGCGATTGCATATAGTCTTCCCACTAGGTACGTATCGCAACAAAGTAATAATCAGCGATTGCAATAGTCTTCCCACTAGGTACGTATCACAACAAAGCAATAATTAGCGATTACAGTACTCTTTCCACTGGGTACGAATCGTAACAAAGCAATAATCAGTGATTACAGTACTCTTTCCACTAGGTACGAATCGTAACAAAGCAATAATCAGTGATTACAGTACTCTTCCCACTAGGTACGTATTGTAACAAAGTAATAATCAGCGATTATAGTTATCTCTCCACTACGCACGTACCGCAACAGAGCAATAATCAATAATTACAGTTATCTCTCCACTACGCACGTACCGCAACAGAGCAATAATCAGTAATTACAGTTATCTCTCCACTACGCACGTACCGCAACAAAGCAATAATCAGTAATTACAGTTATCTTTCCACTACGCACGTAGCGCAACAAAGCTATAATCAGTAATTACAGTTATCTTTCCACTACGCACGTAGCGCAACAAAGCAATAATCAGCGATTACAGTACTCGTCCCACTACGCACGTACCGAGTACACCGCTTGTTGGATGAATATCTCACTAACATCAGGGAGCTGCTTTTGACCAGATTTGTTAATAATTCAATAGTTTAATAAAAGAATTGACGAACACATCCCCTTCCTATCGGCTCTATTTATCTGAAATTGACAGTTCTACTCCTGAAATGGTCGAAAGGTTTGCCCAGGGTGAGATTGTTAGGGCTGGTTTGGATTGAAGCGTTATTTATTAGACAGTTATAAAAGTTACTAAGCCCATGTTAATATATTTATACAAGTCATGTAATCGACAACTATCATTTTCATTAATTATATAAATAAACAATACCTTTGATTTATTTATTGATTGAACGATTGGTGCGTCTTCAACCCAAAAATCTTGTGCTTAACGTGCTTTCAATTCTCCCAGAGCTTAGCATACACTCAGACTTTCAGCTGGTTAGTTTTGCCTGCGCCATCTGGTAGTAAGCACGTGTACTAGGGAAGTTTTGAAAGTGCGGTGGTTTCCCGTTGCCTTCCGCACTGAAATTCTACTAGCGATTTCGAAAGGACCTATAATTATTATTTTCATATAATTCCCAGGGTTATTTTAAATACTACAATCGACATGGGACTGGCAGTTTTAATTCCCCTCCGAAGGAAGTTGTGCTACGGATTTTTATTGCTCAAGGAAAATCATGAACATTGAGTCCTGAGGCAAGAACTCCAATCCAAGACCAGTGAGGTCAACATATCAATTCCTATAAGATAATAAAATCTCCATGGCGTCAGCCCTGAGTCGTGATAAACCTACTAAGTGTCCGCCATTTGTTGGCGATGATAATGCTAAATTCTATCAATAGAAGGTGTCTTGTGGAAGCAAAACGAATCCTTCAGCCATTAATCTCAGTTTTCTAAGCCAAAGCCGCTAATTTTTCATTCAAATAGCTCCTCATTTTGTCCTCACAAGGCCGAGTTGACCCCGTTCCAAAGTCACTGCTCCACTGAAAAGTCTGGAAGCAGCAGGGATCGATCCCGGGACCTCTGTATCTTGAGTCAGAAACACTGACAACTATACCACAGAGGCGGTCGCACATAACATAATACTAACATCCGGGATGCTGGGTGCTGTACCAGTTCTGTTAAGACCTGCTTCGGTGGCCGCATGGTCTAAGGTGTAACTGTGTAACTCTGGAAAAAAATGTATGGTCATATCGGGGCTCTAATTACGTTCGGGTATACTGAAGGTGGCTCTTCCTCAATTGTTTCCCACTCTACCTCCGAGCAAATGCAAGTACTTTTTTTTAAATTTACTTTCCTCATCCCCTAACACATTATTGTAGTTAGTACATATGTGTATAAACCAAACAAATAGTAAAACACGGTATTTAGAAATAAATATTTTAAGATAGTTTTTAAATCCTGTGCTGATATAAGTGGGAGTATAGGGAAAACGGAAAAAGTTTTTTTTTATAAAAAAGCCTATTTCTTAAATAAATAAAATATTGCTCCAGTAGAAACATAGAGTTTAATTTTCTTCGCATGGTGATATCAACATTTGTGGAATATCTGTAATGAACATAGCAGTATTAGATAAGACACTTTTTAAATGAAGAGAAAAAGTTGTCATTAAATTGCAGATACCCCTTGACAGATATTCAACAACTGTTGATATCACCATGCGAAGAAAATTAAGTTACTACAAGCGCGTTAGCCAACTACGCCACCAAGGCGGGTGATTTTGATATCGAAAGTTTCTTCCTCCTTCGAAATATTTCGAAGATACGAAGGCTATTATGGGTGTCTATATTGAAACGAAGTAAATTTGGGCCAAGCTTTACACACCTTTAGCATTCATACTTCAAGTTATGTAATACTCGGCAAATTATTTTTTATAAATATTTTCAATACCTATAAAATAATACTAATACTATAATAAAATGTTATCAATTTTGACCATAAAAAAATGTATTTTCTAATTTCCTTGTATTACGCAAGTGTCTTAGAGGGGGGAATCAGTACTTTCCAAAGTTTCTTTATGCGGGCAAAGGGGTTGTCAGAATCTATATTAATTAAGGTTTTTTATCAATTTTTATGGTAAAACAAAATAAAAAATTCAAAATATTCTAGAAATTTTCGTTTTAATTCTTCGACTAGCCCCACTCTAATAATTAATTTTCACCGTTTTATAGAAATAAATGTAGACTTCATATCTTACGCAAATATAGTAAATTACAATAAACATGACAAATGACTTAGTTTTATTAATAATACAAATAATCAAACGATTTAAAATATCGAATCTACCAAATCGTAAGTAACTACGTAAGATAAAGGTGAGGGGATAGGGGCAAATCCTACTATCTCTCACGGGGTATCAAAAGGGATTTTTTTTTTAAATCTTACGTAATTTAAGGACGCCCCCTAGTCAGAACTATCACTAATAAAAGATATAAACAGGGAATATTTTTCAAATAAAGATAAAGATGACCACATCCTCAAAACAACGACCCACCATCACCACCACCACTCCTCCCAAACACCATACGTGCACACGTGTGAGAACGTATGGTGACGTCCCCCGCTTGCGAGGAAGTGTTGTGGTTACCGATAAGAGAGAGAGAGATTCGCGGTTAGCAAATAAAATTTGATGAGAGCGTCATCTTCGCCTTTACGGCGTCGGTCGACACATAAAATGTAAAGGACCCGTAAACTTTTCTTCTGTGTATTGTAACGTTTGGTCCCAACTGTGCGGGTTTAACGTCTCGTGCGTAGCCTCACGGATTGGACGTATGAAGAGTTGGGTGAAATACTTTCGATTGTAAACAAATATAGCGTACTTTGAATTTATAGTCGCAGCTGAAACATAGACATTGAATGTAAGAGAGGGCAGGAAAGGTGGAGGCCACGGGACTGAGGTTTGTGAGGAGCGTGTCAGCTGTCACGAGGAGGAACAAGACTAGGAGTGAAGTTATCCAGGAGTACAAGGAGTACATGAGATAGTAGGAGGAAGCAACACCAAGATGGTATGGGCAAGTAATGACGATAGAGAAGAAGAGAATGTCCAAAGAAAATTATGAAAATAAAGTCTGTAAGACCGCAAGGGAGGCCAAGAACCAGGAGTAGCAGGTACCAGAAGGTGTGCAAGTGAGAGAGGAAGAATAGAAGCAATTAAGGATATTGGAAAGATAGAGGAAGAGGTGACCTGGCGGTCTAGAGGTAAGGTGTCAAACTCCTGTGCTGGTGGTCCGGGGTTCAATCCTCGGTCCCGGCACAGATTTATCTGATTGACCAACCCTTCACCTCTGACAAGACGTGTATTAATAACAACTTGTGAATGTGGGGAATGCCAGGCCTCCACCGCGGTTCGGATCCCACGTTAAACTGTTAGGTCCTCCATTTCATCTCACAATCACCCTAACATTACACATTAGCGTAAGTGCGTATAACCCGAACGGGTAGTAAGACGTGGTGATAATAATAAAATTAATAATAATAATAATAAAGATAGAGGAAAATGGAGGAATTTTATCAAACTGACCTGATTGCTAGCTGGGAACAGTTGATGATGCTGATGATGATATAAGCTAAGAACCAATCACAAGGTTTCAAGTTGGGGTACTAAACAAAACACGGCGTTAGGGATGATGTTATCAGGGGCGGGGTGGGGCGGGGTGAGTTGTCAAGGAAAACAAAGATTGGCTTAAATTGTACAATACGTTTACTTTGAAGGGTAGCAAGTAAGCTTACCTTGATTGATTCAACTTTTGTGTATTTTATATTTAATTTAGAGGTATTTAAAACCTGCTTCAGTGGTAGAATGGGCTAAGACATCATTCTTGTGTTAGACTGGCCTACTGTAGACGAGTATATCGGGGTTTGAATGCCGGTTGGGTCTACTATAGGTGTTTTCCCCCCCTCAAATGTTTACCACTCACTCTCCATGCAAATGTGGGTAGGAAACCTCTAAAATTCTCTACTCCTCATTCCTGTCTCATTAGAGTAATTATAATGTATCCGTATAAACTGATCAGGTAGTAAATACGTGATGAGAAAAATAAAGTATTCAAAGTCCACTTTCTGAAATAATTGATTATATCAGCACACAACTTATAAACTAACTTAAATCTAGAACAAACACAACATCCAACCCCCGGCCATTAATTATGACTATTAGCACCGCGTCTTACTACCCGTTCGGGGACCGTTAATTCATCACTGGGAAAGGGGAAACCCACATTTAACCATTGATACACTTTTCATCCACACTGGATATCGAACCCAGGACCCTTAGCACTGTAGGCAGACACAGACTGAGATAAGGTGCTGGACCACTATGGTGCAGCTTAAAAGTAGATACCGGATTTTTATTTAGTATTTTTATTAATCTATTAATAAATAAGTATTAAAAATCAGTTAAAATGTATAGTAAAATAATAGATAGCGTTGAAAAACTTCCCTTCCCCACGTTAATAATACCTACATAATTATTGAAATTAAATGTAATTTTATGGCTGTAAATTTCTGAAAGAAGTAATAAAAAATAGCACTTCAATGGCCACGGGGTCTGACGCGCTACTCTCGCAGTAGACTAGACTGCCGATGACGATGATGATGATATTGAGGTTCGAATCTCGATCGGGTGTACTGAGGGTGGTTTGTAAAAAAAAAGCTTTTCTACTTTCCTTCCACGCAAACACTGGTACACTTCTTCTAAATATGATCATACTAATCCCTAAAATTATTAACGTAGCTAGTACATAATCGTACAGCCAGAACAAGTAGTAAGACACTAAGCTAAAAAAACACCTTTTTCAAATATCGTTTACTCACGTACAATTACTTTTTTAACGAGTTGTATTATATTATTAGTTTGTTTCACACCACTTAAACTTCTTATTAATTAATTTTTGAAATCATATAAACACTACCAACTTTCAATAAAACTTACATTGTTGTCTGGCTCTTTGAAAACAAGTGAATTTTAGACCCGTACAAATTTATTAACGTCAGTTTCCTAGTACTATTTTTTTCAGCCCGAGGTTAAATGCTTGATCTCGACAAGATATATGGTATTAATATTACACTTAAATGTATAAACATGGTTGGTATTGTTTGGTTTTCAAAATACGATACTACCACCGTATTATTATGACATACATCAAATTACATATCCTTGATTGATTTTAGTTTCTGTTTTCCTCATTTGTGCCTTACCTTGACGCTTAATATTAGTTTCACCTCCCGACCAAAAAAAAACCCTGAAAAATGAGCTAAACAGATCCAAGAATTATTGTTTTTTAAAACTCGTCGACTTGTGTTTACAAACAGACACGCCGTGTGAGAAAAGTGCTGCTAAGGCCACTCACTATCTGGCAACGCAGCACGAGAAACGTCATAGACAAAGCTACGTACGGCAGCTTTGATCCTCTCTTACGAGCCAGAATACCCCGACTTGGACTTTGCTCACTGCCATATCTTAAATGGATACATTACTTTGTGAAAGTACATGTTAAGTGACATAATTTAAAGGTATGTTTCACAATAAGTACATTAAAATTATATCACGATTAAAAACACATAAAATATGTAATTTTATATAATACATATTCGAAAATATGTAAAAAATATGTCGAATTAAAACTGTAAATACAGTCCCAGACAACCTAATTCACCAACATTTCACTTTTCACATTTTTAACTAGCAGGATTAAAATATGTAGGCCTAATTACATAAAAATTCGGGCTCTTTATATAGGAAAGGGTCATATTTTAATCCATCAAGGTAATACATCTAACTTTCAGTGTAAGCAGAGTGTACTTGTATATTTATTTCTCATCCCTCGGTAGAACACTCAATGGCCGGGTGACCGCGAAAATGCAATCCCATGTGAGGTTTGTAGAGCATAACATATGTGTAATCGGTCAAATAGAGATATCTAGTGGAGTATAACATATCACACAAGTACAGTTTTAACAAGTTCTGCTTCACTCTGGTGACACTCCACTACACGTCGCTAGAAGTCACTTTAACCTGAGAGTGAAATATGAAAGTGAATAGACAGTTGAACAAAAATATATTCCGGTCAAAGGCTCACCGAATTCTGTGCTATGCATCTTACCACTTGTTCGAACAAGTTTCATTTTTTTTTTAATCGTCGCGTCTTACTAACTATTTGGATTATATGCGTATATGACAATTACTCTAATGCAGGGATTCCCAAACTGTGCGTCGCAACGCCCTGAGGCGTCACCGGTCTTGTTCTGGGTCGTTGCGGCTGTAGGGGAAAACCAGAACTTATAATGTACTGGATAGTGAAATGCAACATGGAAATTTTCTATACATGTACTCGTATGTATTTAAAAGAATGGAATAAATCATACAAGAAAATACATAATTTTTTCTTGTGGAAGCGCTCTCTTCATATTAGTTCAGGATTCTAATGCTCCTTGAAAATATTGGATACAGGGGCGTCGCACGGAAAATCAGATATATGAATAGCAGCACGCTCAAAAAAAGTTAAGGAACCCCTGTTCTAACGGGATAAAGAAAAGGTAGTAAACATTTTGGAGGTAATTTACTCGTAATTACATGGAAGGAGAGTGGTAAATCATTTAGGAAAAACCACCCTCAGTAGACCCAACCGGAATTCTTACCCCAATCTCACCGTCATAAGCTGGCCAGTCTAGCACGAGAATCACGCCTCAGACCATTCGGTCATTGAAGCGGGTAGTGACATCAAATAACCGGCAATTTCAAAACAATCGATCTGCTTACCTTGGTAACAATCCAAGAGACGTGATCCTGTTTTAACATAAGCATTTGTTTTTAAAAAAATGTTAGAGCCTTGTGGTCTCAATCCAAGACCTTTGTGACTGCGCTGCTTTTGGAAAATGGGGGGGGGGGGGGG
>CABFVX010000524.1:86263-127099 GCA_902151425.1 Timema shepardi | reverse complement strand
GGGGGGGGGGGGGGGGCTGGGCTGGTAGCCACTTAAAAGACTATATTTAGATTTATTCCAGAATATCAGAGCTATAAAAAAACAGTTGGGTTCTGGTAGGAAGAAATTCAATAAAATAAACATATTTATTTGAGTCTCAAATTGATTACGTTTCACTATATTGAGGTATACTTTGTTTAGGTACTTGTTTGTTTTAACGCCACGTCTTAATACCCGTAAGGGTTATACGAATTCATACTACTTACTATATGGGTTAATGTGTTGGTGATGAGTAAGGTTTAATTTAGAGGAAAAATGGCCACATTTGCATGTAGGACGGTTGAAAAACTATTTAGGATAATCCGTCTTATAAAAAGTGATAGTTTCAGATTAAGTGACTTAACGTATTAGCTTTATAACTGTCAAAGAGTTCGCCCGTTCCGATGGCCGCATAGTCTAATGCACTACTCTCGCAGTAGACTTAGACAACCGCTAAGGGGGAGATAGAAGTTCAAATCTACGTCAGGTGTACTCAGTTTTTTTTCAAATCGGTTTCCCACTCTCCCTACACACAAATTCGGGTACACTTCCTCTAATTATGGCCTTTCTTATCCCCAAAACCAGTAGCGTAATTAGTGAGCTTACATAACTATATAACCTGAGTGGGTAGTAAGACGAAATAAAAATAATCTTGCTATTGAAATCTTTCCTGTACATTTTACCGATTTAGTAATTTATGGGATTCTTTATATAATAATTACCATTAATTTATGGGAACCTGATATTATTACCTCCCTTGTCTTGCCATATATTTACAATAATAGGGGTAGATGATGAGGGTATAATTTAGAACACGTGTACACGCATTTAAATAAAGGAAGAATGTTAAGTCATTTAGGAACAAAAAAAATCTCAGTACACCCTACTGGTAATCGAACCCCAACTTTCCCATCACCGGTGAACAAGATTATAACAAGACGTGTATTAATCACAGCTTGTGAATGTGAGGAGTGCCAGGCCTCCACCGTTGTTCGGATCCCACGTTAAACTGTAGGTCCTCCATTTCATCTCACAATCACCCTACCATTACACATTAGCGTAAGTGCGTATAACCCGAACGGGTATTAAGACGTGGTGCTAATAATAATAATAATAATAATAATAATAAGATAATATGAAACTAACGCCTTGGTTTGTGTCTTCATTAATCCGGGTATTTTAATTTTATTAACTCATTAAAATATGTATAAAGATTTATAAAAGAAAACGAATTAAAACTATATTCATGGTGCTTATAAATTTACAAATTATCAAAAAAATAGTATGGTTTTTCGGTGATTGGAGGGTTGAGACTAGAAACCCACTTCCCCTCCACGCAAACGCGGCTACAATGTTTATAATTTCTATCATCCTAATATGTACCTTAATATATATGTGGATGGCTCCTGGCAAGTAGTAAGACGTGGGGCACCCACAAAAAAAAGTCAATAAAATACAATTTTATACGTCGAAGGCAAGAGGGGGAGAAAAAAAACTCGTGCAGTGAACCAAGGTAAGTGAAAATGTATTACATTTTAAATGTCTCTGAGGGAAAACTTATATATAATTTCGTTCTTTAAAATAACTACAGAGGAGTGAAATAATCACGTAGTTGATAAATAAATGTGTAGATGATGACAGTTATATAATAAAGTGGCTGTCAAAAGGGCGTTGTGCGGTTTCCAAGTAGGTGTGTGTTTTGCTCAGTGGCGTAAATTGGAAACCTACAAAATGGCCATATTATTTAACAAAAATAAATAAATACAACGTCAATGACTTCCATTTTTCTGCGAAAATAAGTGTGTTAAAAATTGCCTTGTCTACAATAAACCAATGATAAGAAATTAAATCCCGGCACAGATTTATCAGATTACCAAATCCTTCCTTCACCTCTGACAAGACATCTTGTGAATGTGGGGAATTCCAGGCCTCCACCGTGGTTCGGATCCCACGTTAAACTGTAGGTCCTTCATTTCATCTCACAATCACCCTACCATTACACATTAGCGTAAGTGCGTATAACCCGAACGGGTAGTAAGACGCGGTGCTAATAATAATAATAATAATAATAATAAGAAGAAATTAATGCATTAATGATTTCCTTAAAACAGTGGTATGCAAACCTTTTTGACTTTTAAACATATCGAATGTTCCTTGATCACCAATCGTTTCTCCATTATACTTCTGATTATTTTTGTCTGTACATTTTATATTTATTCCTTAAATTTAATTTTTCTTCAGAATAATGTAGTCCCCACCTTTATAGAAAAATATATATAATTACTATATTGTGTATATTTTCAATTTTGGTCACACTCAAATATTATTTGAAAGTTCTTGATATATTTGCAAATTTAAAAGATTCAAAGTTCGACTTTTAATGAAGATTCAGTTCTCTTACACAATCGACTGAAAATTGTTGTTAAGATCGACTAGTTGCCAACACCTTATTCGAAGTATAATAATTAACGTAATCATTTTTATATTACTAACCACAAAGTTTAACTATTTTTTTTCTATATTCAGATAACACATACTAAGATTAAGAAAGTTTTATTTTGATTTTAAAGAGATAAATACATTTAAATTAGGACTTTCATTGATGGAATATAAAGTGTTATTTTATGGAATATACGATAACTTAAGATGGGAGTGCAGAGAATGCGAGCTAAGGGCAGCATTTTTTTTTTTAGCAAAAGCAATAAAATAATTCTCCAGCAGAATGAATTCAATTTTCTTCGCATGATGATAACAACAGTTGTTGAATATCTGTTAAAAGGTGTCCTGGAATTTAATGAGAACTTTTTCTCTTCATTTAAAAAGTTTCTCATCTAATGAAACTATACCCATGACACATTTAAAAAAAAACTATTGATATCACCGTGTGAAGAGAATTAAACTATGTTTATACTGGAGCAATTATTTGATTTATTTTACCCAAAAAAATCTTTTTTGCTATGAAAACTTAAAAAATACTATCTTTAGCTTGCGTTTCCTACACCCACACTTTAATACCTTTATTTAGAGACTCAATAACTTTTACTTAAACAATTTTAATATGATCTGACAATAGATGAATACTTATAAAATGGTACAAATAAAATATAATAATATCAATGTTGACTGCAACAAAGTATAATTTGTATTTACTAAAAGGTTATTACTTTGAGAAACCTCCTGTAGGTTCACCCTGATATTCAATTAGTACATTAGAGCTGGGTGTCGAGTATTAGGCGTACTCTTTAAAGTCCAATCACGACTGGAGTGGTGGTAGCTGACAGCTGGCAGAAGATGTAAAAAAAAAAATGTTTTAAAGAAAAACATAATTAAAAACAAATTGTTTGTTGTGAAAGTTTTGACTCCCAAAATTGAGGGCTCAACATTAGTCTTCCAAATCGTATGGTTTGGCGAATAAATACATGAGAGTAGATCTGGTAGCTTTTAAGTTAAATAGGTTAAGTAAGTTTGTAAGTCGTGTGCTGATATAATAAGTGTGTTTAGAAAGTGTACGTTTAAGTATTTTGATAAAAACTTTAAACACTCAGCTAAATGAACTCAAATCTGCAGGACTTGGTAAAATGTATATTGATTCCGTAACTGTAGTGTAAAATTTAAGTACTGCTATTTGTTTTTGGTTGTGTTTTTTTTTAACAACAAGCGGAAGACAAAGAACCTCTTGAGAGTGAAAGGATGCTACTACACTGACCACGGTTCGAAACTACTTTCCTGACAAGAGTCAGCGAGCCGTGGAAGGCACTCGGCGCAAAATCGGGTCAACTCTCGCCGACTCGTCGCGGTAGATATGCCGCTCTTGCACGGATATGTAGTGACACGTTCAACACGCTGTGTGACGTCATGGCGGTGCGCCTCCAGAAAGAACGATGGGGATAAAAGGAAAAGTACAATCTAGACGCTACTCGGGCACAGTTTGTTGGTGTGTTTTATAGGAGACGACTTAGACCAATGGAGGGGACCGCTAACAGAACATTGCGAAATAAATAATGTACCTAAAACTAAAAACAAAAATCTTCTTTCGTGAAAATGGTAGGAATACATTTCAAGAACAAAGTGTATTATATTTTAATTTTGTTTATTTACACTCAATAAGAACACTGATTATATTAGTGCACGACTTACTAACTAGCTTACCATAGAAAGGTATGCCTACACTCAACGCCAGGCCCTCTCATCAAGATATTTACTAATTGAATAGCAAGACAAACCCGCATTTCTCTTGTTTTTCTTCCCGCCACGTCTTTCAACCTGTTTCGACTATACGCATATATACTAATTACGTAAATGTATTAGAAATGAGTAAAGTAGGTTTCTAAGAGGAAATGTACCTACATTTTCATGGTGGGAGAATGATAAACAATTTAGGTAAAAACTTATTTCACCCAGTCGGAATTTGATGCCCTGTTATTTTAAAGGAAAGTGCCAGCTGCAGATAAAATGACTTGGCGTATGAATATGTGAAAGTATATATAGCAACTTTTTAGCTGTAATATAATATATCAATTCTTAAGAAAATTAGAGTATGAAATAAAGTCCATTAAGTCCAATTTTCTGAGAGATATAAAAGTTATAAAATCTGCTTTCATTTATTCATTCAAGTCATGTTATATGCAACTGTATTTTTTGTAGATATTATAAATATCTAGAACATAACTGTAATAAAAATAGTTAAACCTCATCAACGTTGACTACAAAATCTATATTTATATTTTTTTAAAGTATTTTCCTATTAAAATTTGACTATTGCTAGTTTTCCCTATTTTATTATGAATATCAAATTTTCTCGATATAATATATTGATTTTTTAGCGCCGCTTTTTATAACCCGTTCAGGCTGTACGCTATAAAACGTTATTTGGTAGGAATAACGATATCTGGTAATTACTAAAGTTTCTAAAACAATTTTAATGTATTCATACATCAAGTCATGTTTTCTGTATCGTTCACTTTTGATAGATATTATTGACACCACAATATAACTGTGATATTTTCTAAATAAAAAATGGGTTAAAACAAAGAGATGCACATTCTCCATTACTTTTTTATTTATTTATTTTTTATTATTATTTAGTACCGCGTCTTAATACCCGTTCGGGTTATACGCTTTGGGTACTAATTACGCTAATGGATTAGGAATTGGAAAGGTTGGATTAGAGGAAGTGAACTCGCATTTGCGTGGAGGCTAAGTGGAAAATCATTTAGGGAACACCCACCTCCAGTTCACCCAACCGAGATTCGAACCTCGATCTCCCCGTCCTCGGCAGTCGACTTTAACATGACTAGCGCGTTAGCCAACTACGCCACCGAGGCTGGTCATTGAATTTATAATCTATCCTTAGAGTTAAGGAAGAGTCGACTTTAAACGGTACAATGTAGGTGTTAGGATATGCAGATGATTTAGCTTTGTTGGACAATAGTATGGAATCTGTTGAAAGAAATGCAGATAATTTATTAGAGGATAATAAAGAAATAGGGTTAGAAGTGAACGCTGAAAAGACACACAGATAACACAGATTGGAAACGATAATTTAAAGATTATATCAACCAACCTATCGTTTGACATGGTTAATGAGTTTAAATATTTAGAAACAATTCTAACTAGCAATAACGATATTATAATGGAAATTAGGAAAATAATACAGTCGATAAATGCATGCTATTACTCGGTTAGTAAGTTGTTAACATATTACCTGCTGTCAAAGAATGTAAAACTCAGAATATACAAAACAATTATTTTATCGGTTGTTTTAATTGGTTGTGAAACATTGTCTCTCTCTTACCTTAAATGACGAAAAGAAAGAAGATGTTTGTTAAAAAAAAGTACTATAATAATGGGGAGTATAGAAAGATACATAATGATGAGTTAATTCCCTATTTTAATCACAAGGTATTGTTAGAATACTCAAAGTAACGTAAAATACAGTGGGCAGGACATGCAGCGTGAATGGTAGAGTACCGTGTTCAAGGTGCTGACTGACATCCAATGGGAAGAGACCATTGGGAAGACCTTTATGCAGATGGGAGGATAACATTAGAATGGACCTGTAGAAGATAGGGTGTAATTAGGTGGACTGGGTGGAACTAGCTCAAGATAGAGATAGGGTGTAAGAGAGGGACTGGATAGAACTAGCTCAAGATAGAGATAGGGTGTAATTAGGTGGACTGGATAGAACTAGCTCAAGATAGGGATAGGGTGTAAGAGAGGGACTGGATAGAACTATCTCAAGATAGGGATAGAGTGTAATGAGGGGGACTGGATAGAACTAGCTCAATATAAGGAAAGGGTGAAATTAGGTGGACTGGATAGAACTAGCTCAAGATAGGGATAGGGTGTAAGAGAGGGACTGGATAGAACTATCTCAAGATAGGGATAGGGTGTAATGAGGGGGACTGGATAGAACTAGCTCAAGATCGAGATAGGTGGAGTACTTTTGTAGATGCAACCATGAACGTTCGAGCTAATTATGCCATAGAGTAATTAAGTAATTTACATGTAAAATAACAAAAATAATATAGTAAAATGTTATCAATGCTAGCCGCAAAGTAATAGGTTTGCATTTTTTCTACTGTTCTTCCAACCAAATTCAGGGTATACTAATTACTCTTTTGCTTTACGGATGAGGAAGATTGAATGTCTTAGAAGTGTACCCACACTTGCGTGGAGAGAGAGTGAAAAAGTATTTAGGAAAAAACACCCCTCATTACACTCAATAAAGATTCGAACCCCGATCTTCCCATCACAGAGCGTCTAGTCTATTGCGAGAATGACGCCTTAGACCATGCAGACACCGAATCAGGTTATTTAAAATGACAGGTTGGTCCTGAAACAGTGTCTATTAGGTTGGTAGCAATGAGAAGGTGCTCTTTAATAGATCCAGGCTCAGCTGCTTGGGATCCAAGTGGCGGCGATCAAGGCACGCGTACCACGTCTGGCTCGTTAGTTAATGAAGTCTGCTATAGGTAGCGACACGTGTGACGCGCCATATGTAGGAGATAGTGTGGATCTCTGAACGATATTATGTCGGATAGGTTCCAGACCACAGAATATTCCAGATTATTATTATTATTATTATTATGCATTGCGTCGTACTACCCGGTAATTATTCTAGAACAAGAATGAGGAAGATAGAATTTAGCAGAAATATACACTCTTTTTGTTGTGTGAAGATGGAGTGAGAAATAAATTTAAGAGAAAACAACCCCGGTACACTCAACCCGGATTCGAACCCTAATCTTCTCGTCACCATCAATCAATTTTATTGCGAGAGTGACGCCTGTATCCACGCAACCACCAATACGAATGATATTTAATTTATGGTACCAGACCCATTTGATATTTTTACAGAAATACTTTTCTTTTTAAATTCTATTTTTTTCACGGTGTCTTACTATCCGTCTGGGCTATATGCATTTTAATTGCACAGATAGAAATAGGATGAGGAAGTATTAAGAAGAAGTGTACTAGAATTTGAGTTGAGTAAAGTGTGAAATCATTTAGAAAAAAAAAACACGCAAAGTACAACAAGTCGAGATTTGAATCGCAACGCCTCCCTTTGTCACTGGAAACTAGGACTAGATGAGCTTGACGCCTAGTCCACGTGCCCACCAATACGGGTGAGGCAAGCCGTTTATTCGTTAAGTTTTTTTTAGCACCATGTCATACTACCCGTATAAGTTGTACGCCTATGTACTAATTACATCAACGTGTTAGGGATTATTCAGATTTAATTTAGAGAAAGTGTATCCTCATCTGCGTAGGTAGAAAGTGTATAATCATTATTTAGAAGAAAAAAAAACACCCCCAGTACACTCGACTGGGATCGGACCCCGATCTCCCCGTCCTCGGCCGTCTATTCTATCGCTAGAGCAGCGATTTAGATCATGCGGCCACCGAAGCGGGGTTTTTCATAAATAAACTGGAATTTATTTTAGTTTAGTTTAGAATTTAGTTTGATCGGGTGATTAAAAAGACAAACCAGGTCAACGTCTCACCTTGATTAATATTTTACAATTTTATGCGTCCCGTTCAATAAACTTTGGCTAAAAAAAAAAGATAGTTTCTGTTTAATATCAGACATCTTTGTTCAGCTTGTAATTCATCTGCCAGTTATTATTATTGTTATTATTATTATTATTATTATTAGCACCGCGTCTTACTACCCGTTCGGGTTATACGCACTTACGCTAATGTGTAATGGTCGGGTGATTGTGAGATGAAATGGAGGACCTACAGTTTAACGTGGAATCCGAACCACGGTGGAGGCCTGGTATTCCCCACATTCAATCTTCCAGTTAATCTAATGTTATCAAAATGTGATGATAATAATGATGATGATGATAAGTATTCAACCTGAAGGTTGGTTTGATGGGCTTCCCATCCATCCGGATCAATGCATGCACTCAGCCCGAATTCGGCTGGTTAGTGTTAACTGCACCATCTGGTAGAAAGCCCATGTATTAGGAGAGTTTATAAAGTGAGGTGATTTCCCTTTGCCTTCCGCACTGGATTTCTACGAGCGAGCAAGTAATAGTCCACCAATTTTGCCGGAAAGGTATCGTCACATGCCTTCCAGGACAATTTTTTACATCACAATCGACATGAAATCGACGGACTTAGGCTTACTTCCTTCTCCGAAGAAATTTGTTCTTCTGATTTTTTATCGGTCAAGAAAAAATCCATCGACTTCAGTTGGAATTGAACTCACGAACATCGGGTCCTGGGGCAAGCATTTTATACCCCAAGACCATCGAGGTTGACACCAGAAATGTATTGGTGTTAAAATGGATTTGTTCTTTTATCCTAAGTGATATTTAAAAGGTCTGATATCCAGATGATGTGTTTGTTATAGTGTATTCAATTTTTAGTGACCAGTAGATTTATTAATTGAGAATAATATAATGCATTTCTTTTTGCTGGCTCAAACTATCTTTCTGAACAGAGCTAGATTATAAGGGTGGTTTATAATAACTGGTACTTTTAAAATAAGGGTTATTAAGGATGTAATCTATAGTAGAGTTTTTCAAGCTGTGGTCCGTGGAGCCCTTGGTCTCCATCGTAGCTATATCAGTCTCCGTGGGGCAGTTTTACAATATCCTTGATTTGTTTTTCACACTAAAAAAAATAGTAATTAGGATTGCTGATTTTTTTCAAATATGAATAAAGGACATTTTCTAATGTCGCAACCAGAACATGTGATGTTTTACCATTGATCAATACTTTTAGAAAACCCTTTATTAAAAACCTCCAGAAATACATCTATCTGGGATTTGAACTCCAATATCCCTGTCATTGGCAGTCTAGTCTATTGCGAGAGCTACGCCTTAAACCATGCGTCCATTGAAGCAGGTAACTGTTGTTATTGAATGTTTATAATATTGGTTTTGGAAAATGGCCGAGGGTCCCAGCATGTAGACCTATTTTTTTTTCTGGTGCACGGGTTTTTTCCGTATAAAAAGTTTATGAACTCCTGATCCATAAAATAAGGGCTAAGGAGGGTAACAATTACTATTTTATTGGGAGAGATCAGACAATTAGAAAATATAATAGATCAAATTTCACCAAATTCGCTTTAAATCATGTGGTATTAAACTGTTAATTTTGATATTTTTGTAAAGTAACTATAAAATAATACTAGTAAAATAGTAGAATGTTATCAATATTGATCACAAAAAAATTGTTTGTAATTTTTAAAAGGCCTTCCCTATGAAAGTTTAACAGTACATTTCCACGAAGAAATGATGGTAGACATCTTATAATAATAAATCATCCTCAGTAGTCCGCAAGAGCGGCCAGACGTCTGTCACCGTTGACGAAGATATGAGTGTTCGAATCTCGGCTGGGCACCTTGCGGGTGCTGTTTTTTCCCTTCCACCCTGTCCTTGATAACGCATTTCCTCTAGGCTATCCTCCCAATAATGTCAAGCCTCCACCGTGATTCGGATCCCACGTTAAACTGTAGGTCCTCCATTTCATCTCACTAATCACCCTACCATTACACATTAGCGTAAGTGCGTATAGCCCGAACGGGTAGTAAGACGTGGTGCTAATAATAATAATAATAATATCCTCCCAAGTAGTTAACTATCTAGGTGTTGAACTTACTAATTTAAAATAAAAATAAATCCTCTGTGAAGCTAGTCCGGACAAAACCCCGCCATCTCGGGTGAGAGGCAGGAGCTCTAGCCGCTCACATAACAACCCCGGGCGCGCGTTCCCGAGACGCGTGGGTCGCCAGGTATCCGGGTCTAGTTCAAGGTCTCCAGACTCACGATGAGCTATTTTTCAATCGGTGGACTTGACACGCTCTTCCACGGGGAAGGAGTCGTTGCAATATGACCTCGAGTGATTACGTTGTGAGAAATGGCGGCAAATGCGCGATATACCGATAGGAGAGTAAACAACGACCATCACGGCTTTTTTTGTTCCACGTTATGATCATAGACGCACTTATAGGCGACGACTGTGCGAATGTTCTGTGGGTGAGGGGGGCGGGGGTTGCGGGGCATAAATAGACTGGACCCTGCTTTTGACCCTAAGCTACTGACCAACATTTCCCACAATAGAAGCCGTTTCACACTAGGCAACTATTGCCCGGCAACAATATTACTGGCTGACTATCGAATTAACAGTCGACCATCGGCAACTTCAATCGTCGGAAAAATCAGTACAAACCCAACATGAAAGATGTGTTCAGTTGTAATGTATTCGGAGGCTATTTTTCTGTGACGTCATATGAGAAGGCGAAGGAAAATTATAAATTAAGTGGATATATTTTTTAACTATTCGCAAATTAATGAGTGGTGGGAAAATGGTTTCTTCTATAGGACCTTTACAAGATTTCACTAAAAAATACAAACGAAAAACATCCATGGCGTGAGACACCGTCGAGTCATACCAACCAAGCGACTACCATCTGTTGGAGAAGGTAGTGCCAAATTCTGTCATGTAATCATCACAACGAACCTTCTGACTGTTAATCTCAGTTTTCTAGACCGAAGCCTTTACTTTTTCATTAAAGTAGCTCCTCAATTGTCCACAGGAGGCTGAGTTAGCACCCTTCCAGACCCCGCTGCTTCACAGGAATTCTGGGCGTGCCAGGGATCGAACGACAGACGAAAACAAACAAGCAATAGAAACCAGATAGCTAAATACAAAAAAAAAAGTCTTTCATATCAAGAACAAAATTCAAAAGGTGGCTTGGGGGGTTGGCACGACTTGAGGGTGGTGTGAATTAAACAATACAAACACGTGATTAACCTAGAGGTCACCGGGTGTGAGACAGTCGCCCTGATGGGTAACTACACCACAAAGAGTCGGTAGTGGACATTTTCTGAGCGACGGTAGTCAGGTCAGGCAAGTCAGCTGCTTCATGTGAGGCCCCAATCTACCTCAATGTTCATCAACAGAGTGATAGGCCAGTGATTGTTGCCGGACGGTAGTTGCCTAGTGTGAAATGGCTATAAGTGGATTGGACACGGCTACCTTGCGCCATGATATCCCTCCAAGATGGATTGGACACGGCTACCTTGCGCCATGATATCCCTCCAAGATGGATTGGACACTGTTACCTTGCGCCATGATTTCCCTCCAAGATGGATTGGACACTGCTACCTTGCGCCATGATTTCCCTCTCAACATGGATTGGACACTGTTACCTTGCGCCATGATTTCCCTCTCAACATGGATTGGACACTGTTACCTTGCGCCATGATTTCTCTCACAGATGGATTGGACACGGCTACCTTGCACCATGATTTCCCTCCGAGATGGATTGGATACTGCTACTTTGCACCATGATTTCCCTCCAAAATGGATTGGACACTACTACCTTGCACCATGATTTCCCTCCAAGATGGATTGGACACTGTTACCTTGCGCCATGATTTACCTCCAAGATGGATTGGACACTGCTACCTTGCGCCATGATTTCCCTCCAAGATGGATTGGACACTGTTACCTTGCGCCATGATTTCCCTCTCAACATGGATTGGACACTGTTACCTTGCGCCATGATATCTCTCACAGATGGATTGGACACTGCTACCTTGCACCATGATTTCCCTCCAAGATGTATTGGACATTGCTAACTTGTACCATGATTTCCCTCCAAGATGGATTGGACACTGTTACCTTGCGCCATGATTTCCCTCCAAGACAGATTGGACACTGCTACCTTGCACCATGATTTCCCTCCCAGATGGATTGGACACTGTTACCTTGCGCCATGATTTCCCTCCAAGATGGATTGGACACTGTTACATTGCGCCATGATTTCCCTCCAAGATGGATTGGACACTGTTACCTTGCGCCATGATTTCCCTCCAAGATGGATTGGACACTGTTACCTTGCGCCATGATTTCCCTCCAAGATGGATTGGACACTGTTATCTTGTGCCATGATTTCCCTCCAAGATGGATTGGACACGGCTACCTTGCGCCATGATTTCCCTCCAAGATGGATTAGACACTGTTACCTTGCGCCATGATTTCCCTCCAAGATGGATGGGACGCTGTTACCTTGCGCCATGATTTCCCTCTCAACATGGATTGGACACTGTTACCTTGCGCCATGATTTCCCTCTAAGATGGATTGGACACTGTTACCTTGCGCCATGATTTCCCTCCAAGATGGATTGGACACTGTTACTTTGCGCCATGATTTCCCTCCAAGATGGATTGGACACTTTTACCTTGCGCCATGATTTCCCTCCAAGATGGATTGGACACTGTTACCTTGCGCCATGATTTCCCTCCAAGATGGATTGGACACTGTTACCTTGCGCCATGATTTCCCTCCAAGATGGATTGGACACTGTTACCTTGCGCCATGATTTCCCTCCAAGATGGATTGGACACTGTTACATTGCGCCATGATTTCCCTCCAAGATGGATTTGACACTGTTGCCTTGCGCCATGATTTACCTCCAAGATGGATTGGACACGTCTATCCGTAACTCGATGGCCTTGACACAAGTTCGGTCCACACCCATTCTCAGCCTATATCAGATGCACTATAGTTAGATTCACAATCATTCTATACCTACACGAGACGTACTATACGTGACTTGAAGGCCTTGACACGGGCTAGTTTCACACACACCCACTCTCATCTTATACGAGACGCACTAAGCGTGACCCGAGGGTCCTTGAGCGGATGATTGTTGTTCGGGGGAACCGCCACGTGGGTCCGCGGCCCCGCTCTAACGAGGAAACTACTAATTGGAACTTAACCTAGCGTAGTGGAGTATATTAATAGCCGATTAAAAGTTGTAGAAGATGCGTGTAATAGAAACACGGACTGGTTCTTGCAGCGATAGACATTGTTCTTGTGCTTTAAATAGACCATGACGTTATATGGGAGGTTTAACAGACCAAGAGGAAGAGGGTAAAGGGGCGTCAGAGAGTAAATAAATTCATTTCATACGCTTGCGTGGAAGAGTTGTCACTCTCGTAATATACTGTGTGACTGTTGGCTTGGAGATCGAGTCTAATCCCGGTCAAAGTGTGGTCTCCAATCTCCTTCCACGCCAATACAGGTAGATATCTTCTAAATTAAACCTCATTTTACCCACTTTGGTGGCCAAATGGTTTTAGGTGTCCTCTCCCGCAATTGATTATATTGTCTATGACGGAGATATCGGGTTTCGAATCCCGGCCTGAATATGCTTTCTCCTATATGGATCCTCAATCTTCCTCCGCGCAAATGTGTGTGTATATATCCTCTAAATTAAACCTCCTTCACCTGATTCGGTGGCTGCATAGTCTAAGGTGTCCCTCCCACAATATATCAGACGTACGATGATGGGGAGATCGTATTTTGAATCCTGGTCGGGTTTACCGAGGGTGTTTAAAAAAAATCGTATTTTACTCTTTCTCCCTGAAAATTCGCTTACACTTCATCTATATTAAACCTTCCTCTTCTCTAAAACATTAGCGTAATTAGTACATAGCGTACAACCCGAACGGGTAATAAGATGTGGGGAACAAAATAAAATCTCTATTCTAACTCCTTGTATTTGAGAATACACATTAGAAAACAACTTAAAAAAAATTAATATCGACTAAATATCAGCCAGGCCTTCACCGTGGTTCAGATCCCACGTTAAACTGTATGTCCTCCATTTAATCTCACAATCACCCTACCATTACACATTAGCATAAGTGCGTATAACCCGAACGGGTAATAAGATGTGGTGCTAATTATAAAAATAATAATAATAATAATAGACTAAATATAAAGGCTAAGCCAACCAATCTTTCCGTAAACGAATGACAAGCAGCTCAAACTAAATAGGAATTTGGTTGACCTACGAGTTTTGACTATAAATATGGTCCGTCTTAATAGTCCATCCAGCGTATGAGGATGGGGGGTTGGGGGTGGTAACGTACAGTTATAGAAAAAAAGTATTGTAAACATTAATTCTAATTTAAGTCACTAATGTTAACTAGCCCATGTAAAAATAATCGTATTTTTATTAATATTATATTATCAATAAAAAGGGTTTAGTAGTTGATTATAATAGTGCTTTCTTATGGATCGCTGTATAATTGTCACTTTCTTAATTAAAAATATATTATGGTGCATGAAATCTTAAATTAAAAAGAATTATTTTCACACCTTGTTTATTCTTATAAGTTTACTTTACATCCATTACTGTTTCCAGCTTGTGGCATTTGTCAGTTTTTTTTTATTCAAGCCATATATTTCCCACTACCGGCCTGTCATGGCTTCATATGCCTTATAATCTAACTTGAGACTAGGACAAGCACAACATCCAGTCCCCGGTCATTAACTCATCAATGTGAAAGGGTAAACCCATATTTCACCGAGGATACATTTTTTCGGCCATGCTGGGAATTGAACTTTGTATTTATATTTCAGTAAACAGACAAGCTGCGACTGAGGTAAGGTGTCGGTTGTATAATCACATAGCTGACCACTATAAACCATTAATTAAATACAAGTTTTTTTTATAAATTCGAGAAAAAAACCATACAAACTATTAATTTCAAAGTAAAACATTTATATTTTTTAAACACATGAGCATGAACACATCCTAAGACAGTTTATATGACGTCATAAGTCACCCTAATTTGATCATGTTCACCATCTGGATTTTTGTAAGAGTATTTTAGAAATTCTCGTTTGTAAAGAATTTCCAAGCCAACCACAGAGGCCGCTTCTACTAAAAGGAAACATTCAAACGGGTATTTTCTCACGATCGTGTTTCAATAAGGTAAAAATGCTTATAATAAAGTAATATAAAAAACAAATTATTCGTTGTGAACTTGACCATAACTCAACACATGGACTTGCAGATAAAATGGTTTATCGAATGGATACATGAGAGTATATCTGGTAACTTTTGATAGCTGTCAGCTAACACCACTCCTATGTTGAAATGGCTATATACAGAATTTACCGTAACATGTGGGACCCAATTCAGCAGTTTACAGGATACACAAACAATATTAAAATAAAGTTTATACAAACGTGTGGCCCATTTGACTTTGCTTCTGAACTATAGCCATGTTTGTACTTCAGTAATGTGGAGCTGCTAGACAGGATAAGAAGCGCTCAAAATGTTCACCTTTGGGGCCTACAAGGATTATAATTCAATGTATTTTTGAAAGAGTGCGAAATTCTACGACGCGACGATTGCAGGATTGTATTCAGTCCAAAGGCGGACATTTTGAGCACTTCATATCATGTTTTATTTTCTTAGCACCATGTCTTACTACCCGTTCGGGTTATACGCTTATGTACTAATTACTCTAATAGTTTTATGGATGAGAAAGGTTATATATTATAGTAAGTGTACCCACATTTGTGTGGAGAGAGAGTAGAAAAACATTTGGGAAAAACACTCTATTCCCGACCGAGATTTGAACCTCGATCCCCCTTCTTATTTGCAGTCTAATATACTACGAGAATAGTGCGCGTTAGACAATATGTCCACCAAAGCGGGTCATATTATAATGTTAATTAGCTACACATCACTGGAGTATAAACATGACTATAACTCTGAAACAAAGTCAAACGGGACACACCATAAATGCACTTTTTTTTAATGTTTTTGTGTTTCCTGTCCACCAATAAATTGAGTCCCGCATGTTATGGTACATTCTGTATATGCATAGTATTAGTTATCCAGAGATCATGGCGCAAGGTAACAGTGTCCAATCCATCTTGGAGGGAAATCATGGCGCAAGGTAACAGTGTCCAATCCATCTTGGAGGGAAATCATGGCGCAAGGTAACAGTGTCCAATCCATTTTGGAGGGAAATCATGGCGCAAGGTAACAGTGTCCAATCCATTTTGGAGGGAAATCATGGCGCAAGGTAACAGTGTCCAATCCATCTTGGAGGGAAATCATGGCGCAAGGTAACATTGTCCAATCCATCTTGGAGGGAAATCATGGCGCAAGGTAACAGTGTCCAATCCATTTTGGAGGGAAATCATGGCGCAAGATAACAGTGTCCAATCCATCTTGGAGGGAAATCATGGCGCAAGGTAACAGTGTCCAATCCATTTTGGAGGGAAATCATGGCGCAAGATCTTGGACCTGCGACCCTTATACAAGATTATTATTATAGATGTAACATTACGGTAAACAGTTGATTTTGGCAAGAAGGAACTTGTAGCACATTAATTATCTGAAAGTTGAAGGAGGAAGTAGAGGACAAGGCACATTGGCGGCCTGCGCTCACTTATAAAAGGAATCGACCTATTGTAAGACAGAACACCTAAAAAATAATACATTTAAAGGTAGCTCTATATTTAATAGCCGTGTTCAAACATGAATAAAAAAATCAATAATCTATGACAGTCCATAAAGCAATTAAGAAATCACTTTGTTAAAAAGGCGTCGTTGATGTTGACGGATTATCGCTAATGTCCTTCAGATTCGCTTCTGTCTGCTGATACGAAACACGTTAACACGGCCTAAAGGTTCAAATGCCGCGTCGTGTAATCGAGCTAGGCGACAACGGTTGTCGTTTTGGATAGAACAGTGACAATCCTATCAGATTTACGATGACGCTACCAAAACAAAAATATTATTACAGTACATTTTAATAGCTAGTACCTATAGTCGGATTCTTTTAGTAACAACTGCATTCTATATATTTATCTACAAAAATTACCAAAGTTACGTTCATATTATATTAACATGTAAGTATGTATTCAGAAGTTGTCTCTTTAGAAAAAGTAGAATTTTGGTAATAAAAACGTTTAAAATTTTTTAAATACTTTTGATGTTAACAATGATAACATTTTATACTATTATTAATGATATTTTATAGGTATTGATAATTTTTTTAGCGCCACGTCTTACTGTCCATTTGGGCCATACGCTGATGTACTAACTACGATAATGGTTTTAGGGATCAGGAAGGTTATATTTAGATTAAGTGAACCCACATTTGCGTGGAGCCAGAGTGGACACATATTTTGAAATTACCACCCTCAATACACCCGACTGAGATTCCAACATCGTCAACGGCAGTCTAGTCCAACACGGTAGTAACGCCTTAGACTATGCAGTCACTGGAACGGAAAATAAATATAAACACGTTCTTGTCGATGATTACAAAAAAAAAGTGTATTTTCTAAAAGTTTATTTCCTGCCACAATCCTGCTAAAGTGCGTGGACAATAACAGGATGTTAGACAACTCGCCCGCACCAATGGGAGCGAGGGTAGAGGAACTAGTCTCCTCTTGTCTGGTTAACGGTTGGTCGGCTGTGTGTGGTGATCTTAGTTAGAATCTCGGCAGGGTGTGGTGAGTGTATATTTTTATAAATAAATTAGGTGACCTGGCGGTCTAGGGGTAAGGTGTCCGACTTCTATGCTGGCGGCCGGGGTTCAATCCCCGGTCCCGGCAAAGATTGATCTGATTACCAAACCCTTCCTTCACCTCTGACAAGACATCTTGTGAATGTGAGGAATGCCAGGCCTCCACCGTGGTTCGGATTCCACGTTAAACTGTAGGTCCTTCATTTCATCTCACAATCACTCTACCATTACACATTAGCGTAAGTGCGTATAACCCGAACGGGTAATAAGACGCGGTGCTAATAATAATAATAATAATAATAATAATAATAATAATAATAATAATAATACATTGATATTGCCGAGCGCCTGTAAGCTAGACTGTACCGGCTCGAGCACGCGCGCTCAGTCGCTCCAGTCTGGCCACCTCTCATTACAACCAATGTGTTATATTTTATATTTTAGTCGCTAGCTCACTCGTCCAGTCTGGCCGTATCCTTAGATCTTTGTTTTTGCAGTGGTTATATCAAAACTATTTTTGGTCAAACATAATAAAACACTACTCCAATAGAAACAAAGTTTAATCTTCTTCACATGGTGATATCAACTGTTGTTGAATATCTGTCAAGGGCTTCTTGAAATTTAATGAAAACTTTTACTCTTCTTTTAAAAGTTTCTTATCTAATGCCGCCAAGCTCATGACAGATATTCAACAACTGTTGACATCGCCACGTGGATAAAGTTAGACTCTATTTTTATACTGAAGAAAGTTTTGATATAAAAACCTTAAACACACTTGGCTTAACTCACTACACTCCCGCCTTAAAGCCTGAAACCTTCCAAAAACCTTTTCAGAGCAATCGATAGGGATTGAACAAAGATCTAACAAAGAATATTCAGAAAATCTCACGTCTAAGAAAAAGTCTAAGGCCAGCACCAAGTAGAGTGCCATCATGACTCATGCATATTCGTGACTACTTGAGTCAAGGCAATAATATAATGTTAGCAAAATGTTGTTGAGTTTAAGGTATGCAAACATCTTGTTTGAAAATGAAATCAAACTCAGAACTAAATCAATAGTCGCTCCGATTTCAAAAAGTGTTTTTTATGTTTTATGTGTTTGCCTTCTCGGCAATCTGATTGATCTCAAGTATTTGAATAGAGCTTACCCTAATAAAGAATGAGGGCAAGTAAATATTTTATTCACTAAAAGGGATCAATAGTTTGCTTCAACGCTTGTTTGAATAAAACGTGTGCAAGTCACTTCAACAACTCAGGTAAATTACCCTACTTCAATTACACAATCGCATCTTTATTAGTTTCGGTGGCCACGTTGTCTAACGCGCTACTCTCGTGATAAACTAGACTCCAGGAGATGGGATATCCACGTTTCAATCCCCGTATGGGGTCACTGAGTATGGTTTTTACTAAATGGTTTTATATTCCCCCTCTACGCAAGTGCGGGTGCACTTATTCTAAATTAAACCTCATTAAAGCGTACAGACCGAAAGGGTAGTAACTAGTAAGTAATACGTGGCGCTAGAAAAATAATTTGCATCTTTAAACACAATATTTTTTTTAATACAGTGTAAGCTAATTAACTCTGAAGTCAAATAATTTGGCTCAGTCGGTAGTGCGTTTGACTACCAAACTAATGGTGCCCGGTTCTATTCCCAGTATGGCAAAATGGTGAAATTGGGGCATCTAATTTTACAGTGATAAATTATCGTGTGCTGATATATTGAGTCTGTACAGGAAGTGTTTGTCAGATACCACAAATAATAATAATAATACTAATAATATACAAGGAAATTAGAAAAGTCCATTTGTATGTAAAATAACAAATTAAAGAGTGAACAATTGGTTCATCACCATGCAGCCAATTATTATTATTGTTGTTATTGTTATAGCTGAGGGGGATAAACTAAACAGATTTAAAGCTGAACCACAAATTTAAAACATATATTATTTGAACAATGGTCGCTCATTACAAAAGAGTGAAAAGCAAGCCAAGCTATAGTAGGATTTTGTTAGGAAGAATCTTCTATAAAATTAAATAGGATTTTTTTTGCAGCCTACATTTTTCATATGACAACACTTTATTGTGTTAATAGTATTATTCTATATATATTTATAATAGTTATCAAACGTGATAACTGTAGCAGTTTGAGTAACTTTTCATAACTGTCCAACACAGCTCTTCCTTTCAGAATCCTATTATACAGTAGCTACAGAATGTGATAACGATGTTGAATTGTTTGGAAAATATTATTTCAATGTACTTTACTGTAATTTGTTTTTTTATTATTATTATTATTATTATTATTATTATTATTATTAGCTCCGCGTCTTACTACCCGTTCGGGTTATACGCACTTACGCTAATGTGTAATGGTAGGGTGATTGTGAGATTAAATGAAGGACCTACAGTTTAACGTGGAATCCGAACCACGGTGGAGACCTAGCATTCCTCACATTCACAATATGTATTGTCAGAGGTGAAGGAAGGGTTTGGTAATCAGATAAATCTTTGCCGGGACCTGGGATTGAACCCCGGCCGCCAGTATAGAAGTCTTACACCTTACCCCTAGACCACCAGGTCACCCAATTTGTTTTTTACTGGCACTAACTGAAGGGACGTGGTTTATATCGCCTATAGGTCTATTATACCAATATAATTTTATCGCAGACTTAGGCTACCAATCAGTGGCGGAACTACGAAACCGCACTTCCTGAGACTGTGGGGGATGGAGGGGCAGGGGAATAGGGGGTTTGGAGAAAGAATTGGGGACGTAATGTTAAGAGGATTTGTAGAGGCGCGCTAGCATTTAGAAGAAAAGGAGCATTTAATTTGTTCACATTGAGCACGGGATACGTAGATCTACGTTTTTCAACCAGCGCTTTATTTACAAAATCCTGCGCATCCTGTGATTTTTTTCTGTCGACCTAATGTATATATATATATATATATATATAATAATGTTGCGTCACGGTCCAGAAGACAAAAGTTTTAGTTTTTTGTAAAAGGTTGTGTATTTTTTAAATATTGTTTTTAAGCATTATTTTTGTAAAAGGCTATGTTAAACTATTTTATAGAGGCTATGTAAATATAATGCACAGTTATTTATTATTATTTTACATTTTGATCTTATTTTTTTCAGACATTTATTCCAATTCTATACTTTTTGATATTTTTTTAATGTTGCTGAATAAGTAGTAGGCATGTTATAAAAAATAAGTTAAAACGTTAATAAATATTTAACCTTTTATAATTACTATTTATGTATAAAATAAATAATACAACCCTTTGCATTTTAGAAAGTTGGAAGTTTTTTTAATCAATGAAGTAGCATGACAACATGAGGGCTAAGTAGAGGGTGAGTTAAAGGGGGCGCAAGAAAACCAAAATGCACCATTGCTACCAAGACCAAATATTTTGTTCAACCAAGTGAAAAACGTCCATCTGGACACGGATACGTCAATGCTTCACCATTGAACCATTTTGGTTCGTGTTATATACAGGGCCATTTTTCACTTTTTGTGTGTATGTGTGTTTATTGAGTTTAATTGGGGTTGTTCCTTCCCAATAAGAACCGAAAGGAAAACAGAGGGTTGCGAAATGAGTTCAAATCAATCAAAAGCATAAAAGGTATTCCTGGTCCAGTGCTTCTCATCCAAAGGGGCGTTCTGACATGTCCATTGATTCATGAACAATCTCATATCGATATCGTTCTTCGATGACTGACGTTTACTTTCACAAATCATCCGTTGGGGAAACTTTTTGTTGTACGTCAAACTACGTCCATTTTTTAGCCCATTTTTATTCGTCAATGATTTTATCAAGCTTGGAACACTACTGTATTTATAATTAAAGTGCTGATCGTTAGTGTCAAAAGACTTTTTTTTAAATGATTAGTTAACACATGGAATATCACCGTTGAGGAAACTGCAGGTTAATGTCGCAAGATGTGCTGTGTTGGTTTCCTACCTAAACAAAGACTAAATAGATAATAAAATGCATGTAAACGTAATTTCAACTCAAATGACTCCATATTAAAGTCGTTTTAGAGTTTAAAAACACGAGTTAAATAGAATCAAATTTATTATACAGAAAATGTATTAATTTTACTCTAATTAAAAAATTTAAAATGCACTACCATTTACTCTCACCAACATTCTCCTCGACCAAATAACTAATTATTATTATTATTATTTAGCACCGTGTCTTACTACCCGTTCGGGTTATACTCTTTAAGTACTAATTACGCTAATGGATTAGGAATTAGGAAAGTTGAATTAGAGGAAATGATCCCGCATTTGCGTGGAGGGAGAGTGGAAAACCATTTATGAAAAACCACCCCCAGTTCACCCGACTGAGATTCGAACCTCAATCTACCCATCCTCAGCAGTCGAGCTCAACACGACAAGCGCGTTAGCTAACTACGCCACCGAGGCGGGTGAATAACTAATTGATTTAGTTTAATACAGTAGTGTATCTAGGCTTATATTTGTTTCTGATTGGCTGAACGTAAGACAACTTCACCAAATAAAGGCAAGAGATGAGCAGTCTCCATCTCCTCACGACAAGCGGATCCCACAATTCTGACATACGACTGAGCTTACGTGTGTTATTGTAGACAGACGATATTACTAGTTCAACAAGTGGGTTCGACTGGTTGTGAACTGGGCCTTGTGGTGAACATCTTTATCTTCAATTTATCTCGGTTAGCTGTTGCCATATAACCATTTCGGTGGCTGCACGGTCTAAGGCGCCAATATCACAATAGACTGGACCGACAGTGACGGAAATATTCGGGTTCAAATCCCGGTTGATTGTAGTGAGGGTAATTTTCGTCAAATAGGTTTCTACTCTTCTCCCACGCAAATATAGGCACTTCCTCTAAATTCAACCTTACTCATCCTTAACACTTATCACTAATTAGTATAAATAAGCCTATAGTCCGAACGAGTAGTAAGCCACTGTGCCAATATACAATATATATATATATATTTTATTTAAGCAAACACATCTTTTTAGATGACATCCTAATGTAGAATTTGTTTAAATATAGAAAATAAAATCCAAACAGGGATCTTAACCCCGGCCATCCGACTTTAAGTGCCCACCGTTATATTGACTGAGTGATCCAGGAGTGTTATAACAATTTGGTTGTTTGTTTATTTAGTGAAATTAATTTTCCCTTATTTTTGTTGTTGTCAGATTTCAATTGTAAACAAAAATTAACGTTTGAAAAATGGAATCTTTAGAATTTTACCCTTCGATTGTCTGTGGATAAAATAACACAATTTTAATATGTGTGATTGCCAAATAATTGCAATATCGAGTGAGTAAGGGAGGCCTTCGTCATTTATAATACAGCACATAGCACGTTGAAACCACATAATATTTCTCTACTAGATCTTATTTCGCACTTGGGTGACCTGGTGGTCTAGGGGGTAAGGTATCGGACTTCTAAGCTGGGGTCCGGGGCTCAATCCTCGGTCCCAGCACAGATTTATCTGATTATCAAACCCCTCCTTCACCTCTGACAAGACATCTTATGAATGTGTGGAATGCCAGGCCTCCACCGTGGTTCGGATTCCACGTTAAACTGTAGGTCCTCCATTTCATCTCACAATCACCCTACCATTACATATTAGCGTAAGTGCGTATAACCCGAACGGGTAGTAAGACGCGGTGCTAATAATAATAATAATAATAAATAATAATATTTCCTCATGCAAACGTTGTTACTTTATTTTATATGATTATGCTTCTAGCTTTATCCATTTTTTCCTTTGTTAGCTATCATTGTTTCCGTTCTTTTGTCACGATGTTTTTCTCTTTCATCTATCATCGTATTTCTTAGTTATATTTGTACGTATCCATCATTATCTTCTAAGCTCATATTTCTTGCCTTTACCAATCGCTTTCTTCTTTACCCGCCATCCTATTATCTACACATACATTCTTCTTTAGCATTATTTAGGTAATCATTTATTCATTATTTTAACACATTTAGTATATATCTATGCATTACTATTATTTATAGGATTATATCTCAAACGATATAATATAATATGTATAAACTAATTTAGTAACAATATAAATAAAATAAGAACTTATTTATTAGTAGTACGAACTTGTATGTTCTAGTATTAGTGACCTCCTTTGGTGATGGCATTATATAATACGTCACTCTTGCAAGAGATAGACTACCGATGACGGGGAAATCGGGGTTAAAATCCCGGTCGGGTGTACTGAGGGTGTTTTTATAACCTAAATAGTTTACCGCTCTTTATCCACTCAAATGTGAGTACATTTCCCCTAAATTCAGCCTTCTCCATTACCAACACATTAGAGTAACTAGTACATATGTAATAACCCAAACGGGTAGTAAGACACGCTGACAAAAAAAAAAGTTTAAGTTATTATTTTTTAAACTACACTGAAAATGTTGGATATTAAAAAATTTTGGTTTTGTTTCATATTTGTAGGGGTTTTAAACAAAATATTAACCTTCAAAATGTTTTTCATTAATATGTAGTGATCAATCTCTACGCAGTTTATTCTTGTGCTGTGTGTTTAAAACAAAGCGTTCTTAAGTGTTGTTGAGGTGAGAATGTAGAAAACGCAAGTTAATGGCAGTATTTTTTGCAGTTTTTGTATAAAAACATTTTTAAACCAAAATAAATCAAATATTTATCCAGTACAAACAAAGAGTTTAATTTCCTTCACTCGATGATATGAACAATTTTTTTTAAATATCTGTCATGAGCATAACGCCATTAGATAAGAAACTTTTTAAATTTAGAGTAAAAGTTTTCATTGAATTCCAGGACACCCTTGACAAATATTCAACAGCTGTTGATATCACCATAAGGAGAAAATTAAACCTTATGTTTCTAATGGAAAATCTTTTTTTTACCATAAAATTGATTGATTTAAAAACTGCATCACTATAGACATTTTCTCGCGTTTCCTACGCTTCCATCTTAAATACGTTAGAGAAGATGAAAATTTGGTGTAGCCATTCATGTAATTTCTTCTTGGCGCTATGCTACGCGCTCTGAAATACATCTTTGTTTTGACTAGAGTTAGTCGAATATTTGTGTTTGTGTGTGTGTGTGTGTGTGTGTGTGTGTGTGTGTGTCCGCGTGCTTGATTCAGAGTGACTGTGTGTGTATATACTTAGTTTACTCTGAAAGGTAGAAGTCGTACAATGACTAATTTACACCAGGGTGCCCCAAAATATGTCATCCCTAGGGCCAAATATCAATTTGTACCACGGGTCAAAGATTTATTTAGTAAGCCCACCAACTAAATATAAGCGTAGAGACTACAATTAATAAACAATTGCTTTCATTACTTATATATAATATGTAGTTTTGGTTGGTAAAATCTTTGAAATTTAAATGACAAGATAAAGTATATTAGTTTCACAAAATTGTATTATGAAATATGCATGCATTTACATATTCACAAAACTATTATTATTATAACTAGCACCGCTTCTTACTACCCGTTCGGGTTGTACGCACTTACGCTAATGTGTAATGGTAGGGTGATTGTGAGATGAAATGGAGGACCTACAGTTTAACATGGAATCCGAACCATGGTGAAGGTCTGGCATTCCCCACATTCACAAAACAACTTAACATAATACATAGCCTATATATTAAACGTATGTTTATTAAGCAAATAAATGCAATCATGACCTTTTTTAATATATAGCTTTATTTGAATTATTGGCTATTTTACATCGCCCACTCTAGGATTCCCTTTAATTTTTCTCCATAATATTGTGAACGCCACATTATCAGTGATAGCGGGCCGTATTTAGCCCGCGGGCTGCTGGTTTGACCAAATTGGATTACACTATGACCCTATCTTGTAAGCCACGACAGTGTGAACTCAAGAGAGTTAACGAGGTAAAATAAAGGTTACACCTTATTTACCCTGAAAGGTAAACAATCAAATTAGGCAACAAGCTTATTTTGGTTGGTTCCACAATGTTATGTTGTGAGAACTTCCCAGAATGTAACTCAGTGACTTACAACCTTATTCAGGTTATGAATTATTGTTTTTGTCTCTAAGACCATAATTAATTACCCTAATGCGCTCAAATCCTAATTTTTAATTACTGTAAAAATATTATATATTGTAATCATTGTATGTGCTTATACATTTTAAAAATTAATTTAGAATGTTCCAAAACACAGTACTTAAGAAAATGTTTGGTTTGGAAAGAGATTAAGATAGGGGTTTCCAGTCCACCTAATTACATCCTATCCCTATCTTGAGCTAGTCCTTTCCAGTCAGCCTCATCACACCCTATCCCTATCTTTATCTAGTTCTATCCAGTCCACCTCATTACACCCTATTTCTCTCAGGTCCACTCTAATGTTATTCTCCCATCTGCCCCTAAGTCTTCCCGATGGTCTCTTCCCATTGGACTTGCCAGTAAATACCGTGAACAAGATTATAGTTTTTTTCCATTCACGCTGCATTTCCTGCCAACTGTAATACACAATGTTTGATTATCCTGACAATATATTGTTATGAATACAGGGTATGATCACTTACAAGACCATTGATATGCCACCGGAAATGACGTTGCGACCCTTAGGTTGGACATCCCTTGTTCTTATTCATAGTAATATAATAATATTAGTTTCCTATCATAATCATATTGAATGTAGTCGTCATATATCTGCTTAGCTTGCTCCTCTCTCTTTAATCTCCTCGCTCCTTGTTCTTACTGCCCCCCCTCACCCCCTCTCCACAATCCTCTAGACGCTCTATTCTGAGCGCATCTCGCCAGGAATGCTAATGTTGGTATGTTAACACAGGTCTCTGTGAGGCGTGTTCAAAGTCAAACGTTGGCAGGGGTGGCCGACAACAGTTCAAACAGACCCTCGTTCGATGCCAAGAGATATGAAGGACAGTTTTGTTTTCTATCACCGCCTCTTACTAAATTATCGGACTATACCTATATATGATAAGTAGTCTAATGGGATAGGTATGATGAGGGAAGCATTTTAGCGGTAATCTACCTGCATGGGAGATTTGAGTAAAAAAAAACTTTTAGTAGACCCGACCGGGATTCGAACCCTTGTTATTCCCTCAGCAGATCAGTCTATCCCGAGTGTGACGCTTTATATAGTTTGTCCACTGAAGTGGGATCAATCATTTCTTATTAGAGTCATTAAGTATGTTTAGATAGCTTACTATTGATAAAAAATGACCGCTTAAAATCACATGATCCGCATAACACGTGAATAGTTGAAAGTAGATCCCGTGGCTTCTATAAATGTCAGACTTTCTTATGAAAATTTGGTGACCTGACGGTCTAGGGGTAAGGTGTCAGACTTCTATGCTGGCGGCCGGGGTTCAATCCTCGGTCCCGGCAAAGATTTATCTGATTACCAAACCCTTCTTTCACCTCTGACAAGACCTATTGTGAATGTGGGGAATGCCATGCCTCCACCGTGGTTCGGATTCCACGTTAAACTGTAGGTCCTCCATTTCATCACACAATCACCCTACCATTACACATTAGCGTAAGTGCGTATAACCCCAATGGGTAGTAAGACGCGGTGTTAATAGTAATAATATGAAAATTGAACTGTATCCACCCCATTATTGTAAATGTGAGTATAGCATAGTATAGTGTAGTAAAAAATAAGCGAAGCATACAAAAACCTGTGTTTTTCTCCCCACATTCTCTATATGTTATTTGGGGGTGTATTTCCCTTATCTACCCTCTCTTATATCAAGCCTACCCTAATGTCCGTGCAGAAATGGCGATGACGCCTGTCTTGCTGATAACCTATTTGTACGGCCCCGGAAGTAAGCAGGCAGGAGCTGGTTCTAATAGGGCGCAGCAGATAGTGAGTGAACCTTGTGCTAGGCGTCCATTACCTTCCTCTCGCCGCCTTATCATAACCTGTTACAAAACAACAAACACGTTGGCTCCATTAATGTTATCGCGCGGTCAGATCGAGAGGAGGGGGGAGTGTGTTATCGTGGTCGCTACCGTTTGGGATCCATCTGGGGTTGAACAACAAGTTCCCGTCAAATCTGTGAAATCTGAGCCTATCTCCTGTCAAATATGAACCTGATTTCCATCAAGCTCGGGATTAGTTCCCGTAAAACCTAGGTCTAATTCCTATGAAACCTGGGCCTACCTCCTGTCAAATCTGAACCTGATTCCCGTCAAACTCAGGCTTGGTTCCCGTCAAACCTAGGTCTAATTCCTGTGAAACCTGGGCCTACCTCCTGTTGAATCTAGGCCTGGTTCCCGTAAAACTCAGGCTTGGTTCCCTTCTTACCTAGGTTTATTTCCTGTAAAATTGGGCCTACCTCCCGTCAAATTTGAGCCTGATTCCCATCAAGCTCGGGATTAGTTCCCTTAAAACCGGGGTTTAATGCCTTTAAAACCTGGGCCTACCTCCCGTCAAATTTGAGCCTGATTCCCATCAAGCTCGGGATTAGTTCCCTTAAAACCGGGGTTTAATGCATTTAAAACCTGGGCCTACCTCCTGTGAAATCTGGACTTGATTCCCGTCAAACCAGGGCTTAACTCCCATCATCCCTGGGTTTAATTTCCACTAACCTGTACTTAGTTCCCAACGAAGCTGGAATTAATGGTCATCAAATCTAGGCCTAGTTCTCAGATAAACAAGCCTAGTTACCATAAAACCTGGGCCTAAATACTATCAAAACTAGGCCAAACTCCCATAAAACTTAGTCCTAGTTTATGTCAAACCTGAGATTAGTTCCAGTTGAAACTAGTTCTAGTTCCCGTCAAACCTGAGCATCGTATGTTAATGAAAGTCTCAAACAATACATTATTATATAATCAAAGTTTGATAATCAAGATAGCATAAAACTTAATGGTTTCCCAGCCAAAAACCAAAGTTTAAAACCATTAAAAAAATCGCTTGTACGTGCTTAAAGAGACCAAAATCTAAACACCTGTTGATAATTCATTCGTCGCACATATAACATTGATGCTCCTTGTGACAACTTAACCTACCACAGCACCTATTAATGATGTGCGGGCGAAGATAACACCTAGATAATTTCAAATAAATGCTCAACCACGTTTTTTTTGAAGGTCAATATTATTTCAAAACAGAGTGTAAACATCTTAAAACGTTGTAAAGTGAAAATAGTATCATTTGTGCGCCGTGAGCTTGGTGGGATAGGCAAAACTCGATACAGTTCTGTTGAGAGGATAGGATACAGTTTCCTCTTCCCGCGGGAAGAGACTTTTTAAGAGCATTCACATGAAGAAACAGGTGTGACCTCTATGTCGCCTGAGAAGACCTTCAACTTGACCTTGAGACTTGAAAGTTCCTTATATATATATATATATATATATATATTCATCGTTACGTTATAACTAAGGACATCATGCTATAGTAGGATTTTAATAGGACGGAACTTTTAGAAGATACTTTTTTTTTGTGGTCAACATGATAACATTTTAAATTATTAATATTATTAGTATAATTTATTAGGGGGACTCGTGCACGATATAGATTGGTCATGGGCTGATTTGAGTTTCAAATGAGTAAATATGATAAACTGACCCCCTGCAAGTATTCCTTCCCCTCCTAAGACACTGAAATTGGTCTGGTTTGGCTCTCTAGAACTCACTTGGTAGTAAGTCATTCCAGGATTAAGGCCTATGTTACTGCCATACAGTAAAAAAAAAGTAGATACCTGAGTCCTTTTACATACAGGATAGGAAAAAAATTATTATATTCTGTGAAAAGATGTTCTATGTATTCTAGATTTAGAACTAGATCATTTTGAACTTGTTAGGTTCATAATATAACATTTTAAAAGTATAAATTTAAAAGAACTACTAAATTAAATTATAATATATAATTTTGTTATATAACGTTAGGTGATTATTTTGTAAGACTTTTAGTTTCTATTAAATGTTCTTATGACAAATTACTACGTAATAAAATCTGTATATGTAAAAATAATCATACATATTTGACATAAAAGTGTATATTAAATATATCATTAAAATATATTTATAAATAAAGATCAATCCTGCCACACAAAGTTCATAAACTTTATATTTATATAATTAAAACAGACTAATACAAAATGAATATATCCTCTATCAATATTGTGTTATTAAAATTGTAATTTGGGACAAATGTTATGTGTTTTTATGAGGCTATAAACTTAAAAAGAAATGAGCATAGAAAGTAAAATCTAAGAGAAACTATCACGATGGATACTTTTTGTGTTTAAAGCTGTATTTTATAATGTCGTAATAATTTAATTTATACAAACATATGGTGAAATAAAACTGTTTTAAGACTCCCATACGTATGCGTGTATAAAAGTGTATCATGCGTGTGCATAGAATATATATTCAAGAATTGTCTTAGAGTACAAGGTATGTGACTCTTTGTTTGCATACAAGAACCAGGTATTACACATATCAATTTTATGTTCCATTATGCATGGTATAAGCTAAAATCTTTGTCCAGGTACATTTTCTTTATACATAACAGCTTTTTGAAGTATTTTCTAATTAAATATACTATATTTTTTATAAACTTGGGTCCAATCAACTTTTTTTTCGAATTTATATTATCATTTTACTTACTATTCTCGAATATTAATGTTGTAATATATTATAACTTTCCTCCTTTGTAATTTTTTTTTTCTTAAATTCTGTTTTATTTAGGTCAATTCTTTAGTTGCTATAGAAAATATCAGTCGTAACTGAATGATAACATTTTTGTTAAAACGTAAATCCACATTTAATCAAGTGGTAAATTAATGTATGTGGTCCGGTTGCTATATTTGTCTTTCAAATTGGGATAAACTACTTTTTTTATTTGGCACCACGTCTTACTACCCGTTCGGGTTATATACTTAAGTACTAATTACGCTAATGGATTAGGAATTGGAAAGGTTGAATTTAGAGGAAGTGAACCCGCATTTGAGTGTAGGGAGAGTGGAAAGCCATTAAGGAAAAGCCACCCCCAGTTCACCTTATGGATATTCGAACCTCGATCTCCCCGTCCTCTGCAGTCAAGCTCAACATGACTAGCGCGTTAGCTAACTACGCCACCGAGGTGGGAAAAAATTCCAATCAATAATATCTTTAATATTTTTTTCAAATCCTCAAAATTAAAATAAATGTAGGGATTTGCGATATTAAAGGGTTCCAAGTACCCATCTCGATCACAGAGTCTCAAATATCCTCAAGGATTCAAAGTAGCCATCTCTATCACAGAGTCTCAAATATCCTCAAGGATTCAAAGTAGCCATCTCTATCACAATGCCTCAAATATCCTCAAGGATTCAAAGTACCCATCTCAATGTCTCAAATATCCTCAAGGATTCAAAGGGTTCTATGATTGTAAGGACACCTTAGTTTATTTGAATCTAAGAGGTAAATTGAGGTAAAGTTTTCAATTTTGGGTTTGAACTCTCGACCACAGCTGTCTCCCATCTCTCAGTTAAGCAATTTAGCGAAGTCCCACGGAATTCCGGGAGCTCTTTCACTATGAAAGCAATCTCGTGGACCATCTCGAGTGTGAAACAAGTGGTAAGCAGTCTAGGAAGAGCGACGGATGTGTCCCTTGCTTCAAAGAGAAGCGGGGCTGTAATGAAATATTCGTCCCAGCTTTCCAAGACGAACTTCAACGTCACCCGGAATAAATTGTAACATTGTTACAGGCAGTAAATTAGCTGGATGGAGACGCCATGATTCAACGAAGCCACGTACCTTTTTTTTAAAATATTTTTCCATCACTTGCCAGGTCGCACTAAACGTCTTAAATATTATTTTTTACGATCACACGAGCGCTTAAAATAAAAAAATAAAAATTGAAAGACAAATTAAATATTAACATCATTTCAAGGTTAGACAAGTAGCGGTAATAGCTCGATTTCGATTGGTTGAAGGCGGTCGATTTTTTTTCCCTGTGGAATTTTCCAGTTTCTACCCTACCCCCCCCCCTACCCCTGCACCCTCAAAATCATATAATTATATAAAAAGTAAATCTCGTCTGAGTATTTGTTTATAATATGACAATAATCTTCGTTTATTTAACGTGCACTTTTTGAACCGATTGATTATATCAGTACACGATAATTTCTATGAGCGAGAGCGAAAGGTCCAGACAATTTTACCGGGAAAGGCATTTTCACATACCTTCCAGTTATTTCACATTCCACAATCGACATGGGACCGACGTCTTCACTTCCCCTCCGAAATAAGTTGTGCTACGGATTTTTATCGCTCAAGAAAAACCCGATAACACTGGCTGGGTTTGAACCCACGAACGTCGGATCCTAAGGCGAGCACTTTAACTCAAGACCACCTAGATCGATAATAATAATAATAATAATAATAATAATAATAATAATAATAATAATACTGGCGTGCCTGGGCTAAATCAATCTGTAACTCATTTGGTGTAAAGATTAGCCAGTACTAACGTACCGTCGCCCAGGGATGTCCAAAGATACTAATCGTACATCCTTTCCTTGGAGGTTCATTCCATGTCCCATTATGGTGAGAGTATAGCGGTGAATATGATGGGGAGAGGCAAATGAAGATCTTAACCTAACTTCAGCCTATTTAACCAAATCCTGATGATCATGGAAATTATTCTCGTTTCGAGAAAAATTCCCCGGTACCATCCTGGAATCTAACCCGGGAGCTCTAAGTAAGCAATCATGGTCTCTGATCACCATACCAGTCGTGTAATTTAAATTACTGATGGCCAATATGAGAGTGGAATAATGAGTAAATAAAATATACTTATTTTTAAAACATGGTTAGGTAAATTGTTAAGGGCTTCACGGGATATTTTCTAAGGTTTCAGTTTAAGTTCTTTACCTATCTGTGATTTCATGGAAAGTCAAGATAGGATTTCTCAGGTTTATGAACATACTATTTTTTTTCGGTGAGTTTTAAATATAACACGTTTAAACAAAAACAAACAACTCTTAAATAATTCTTAAAATATTCTTAAATTGACACAAAATTATTTTTTGGAACTTGATTTTTTTTTTGTAAACGTATTAATTTTTTCAATCGTCAACATGTATCCATAAAAGAGGCCAATATTGATTTTTCTTCCAGAATGTGTATTAAAAATGCCACAGAAGCATAATATGTATATCTAGAACATAAAACAAGAAATAATTCATTTTGAAATGCAAGTAGATGCTTTCAGGAGTAAATAGTGAGTGTGTATATTCGCTACGTTATTAGTAGGTAAACTTGAGGTAAATGTTAATTTAATCCCCTCTTTTTACATATCGTACATTGACGTCTAAGTGTGATAGTGCTTAGATTGCTCAGGTGCGTCAAGTTAAGATGCAACCCGCTTCGTGAAACAGCTTCGAAATAATTAATTTAGCAATGTCGTTAAGTTTCATACGAAAAAATCTAATGACAATTTTACCTGCCTAAGGTGAAAGTGTTTTGAAAACAAGTGACCTGCATTAATGGGCTCACAGACTAGGACTTTAAGTGCGTCTGGTCTTGCTTGACGTTGATGAGAAGGTCGGGTTTAAAATCCGGCCTATATATTTAGGATTACATTTTTCTTAAACGTTATCTCGTTCTCTCCCAAAGTGGGTAAATTTCCTCTCAAATTATATATTCTTTTTTTTTTCCATCCTTACCCCTATTAGTGCAATTAATTACACAAAGTGTAACGTAGCTCAAAAGAAAAAATATGATTAATGACGTTAACTATATAACCCAAAGTATTATAATAAGGGGGTTAATTTTAAGAGAATCCACAAAAATTAAGTTGTAAATTACTCAAATTATTATTATTATTATTATTATTATTATTATTATTATTATTAGCACCGCGTCTTACTACCCGTTCGGGTTATACGCATTTACGCTAATGTGCTATGGTAGGGTGATTGTGAGATGAAATGAAGGACCTAAAGTTTAACGTGGAATCCGAACCATGGTGGAGGCCTGGCATTCCCCACATTCACAAGATGTCTTGTCAGAGGTGGAGGAAGGGTTTGGTAATCAGATAAATATGTGCTGGGACCTAGGATTGAACCCCGGCCGCCAGCACAGAAGTCTGACACCTTACCCCTGGACCGCCAGATCACCCTACTCAAAATATAAAATTACCTTTAATATAGCCGAGCTGAACTGAGTTCCGAATCAAGAGTCCGTCACATTATCGGTGCGCCCAAACCTCGGGTTAGTCATTTAGCTGAGTATTTATCTGTGTAAAGGTTTCTCGGTGAAATAAATGTTGTGTAATTGGTAAGTTGAGGGGTGGTTGGGAGGGAGCCCTGTCGAATCGTTTCACCAACAAGCTGTGTGTGTGTGATTGGAGTGGACGTCGAAATAGAGTACCCGTGTCGCGACGCGTCGTACGTCGGTGGAACTCTGCCAGCGGTATGAGTTACAGCTTACAAGACTCGCAGCATGCATGACTTGTGAACATGCTAGGGGGGGGGGGGACATATAGAGGGAGTGGCAATCCTGAGAGTCAAACAACATGATGATCCTTGATAGTGAACTATGTTTTATTAACTCCATCACAAAAAAAAATCCTTAGTATGAAATTTAACCTTAAAGGGTTAGGTGAACATTTTTTTTTTTTAATTTGTAGCACTAAGTCTTACTACCCGTTTATACTAAACACATATATACTAGTTACGATAATGTGTAACGAATGAGAAAGGTTTAATTTCGAGGAAGTTTACCAATATTTGCATGGATAGAGGGAGAGAGAGAGAGAGAGAGAGAGTGTGTGTGTGTAAAATAATAATAATATTTAGCACCGCGTCTTACTACCTGTTCGGGTTATACGCTTTAAGTACTAATTACGCTAATGGATTAGGAATTAGGAAGGTTGAATTAGAGGAAGTGAACCCACATTTACGTGGAGGGAGAGTAGAAAACAATTTAGGAACCCTCCCCCCAGTTAACCCGACCGAGACTCGAACCTCGATCTACCCGTCCTCAGCAGCCGAGCAGCGCAACACGACTAGCGCGTTTGCCAACTACGCCACCGAGGCGGGTGAGTGTGTAAAACCATTTAAGGTAAACCATCCTCTATATAACCGACCGGGATTCAAACCATTATCTTTCCATAATCGGCACCTTTAATCGAGGTTCTAGTTATTCTAATTAGTATCTACTCGAGTAGGTCTCTTATTTCTTTTTTATCGTCGTTTCATATATATACTGTTAGATATGTATTCTGAAACAGTGAGCTGAGTTGCTTTATACGGAGTTACTCCCATAAATTCAGCTCTGTGATCTAGTACACCGCTTAACTTTAACTCCAATAATATGAAAAGAATATAGAGTCTAAAAGCTGGATGTATTTAATCGATTGTTATGTTTATTACTCTTGTGCAGGCCCCATGCCTCCTTTCTCGACTTAAACAACTCATGTTATTAAATATTAACGAACCATCATTTGTCTACATCAAAATGTATATATTATATTGTCTGTTGTTAGCTAAATTTGTTTTATATTGGAAATATTATCTTGTTATGTAAACCCCCTCTACAATCAGTTCTCTAAATGGAGTTAAACTACCGTTGGGATATTGAGCCAGCAAAAACCAGAAGGTAAAATGGTAGGGGACGATTATTCACGGGTTTTTCCATCTTCATTGAAAATAAATTATGTTTTAGATGATTTAAGTTCACTCTTCTCATATTGCCACAATGTTTTATATCATTTGCTTACATCAATGTTACCCGCCTCGGTGGCGTTGTTGGCTAACGCGCTAGTCGTGATGAGCTCAACCGCCGAGGACGGAGAGATCGAGGTTCGAATCTCGGTCGGGTGAACTGGTTTTTTATAAATGGTTTTCCACTCTCCCTCCACGCAAATGCGGGTTCACTTCCTCTAATTCTACCTTCCCAATTACTAATCCATTAGCGTAATTAGTACTTAAAGCGTATAACCCGAACGGATACTAAGACGCAGTGCTAAATAATAATAATAATAAAATACATCGATGATCGCGTGGTTTAACGCGTCACTCGCGTGTTAAGAGTGAATCACCGGTTGACGTGGATATTGGGGTTTGAATCCCAGTCGGGTACACTGAGAGCAACTTAAGCTAAATGGTTTCCCACTACCGCTCCATGTAAATGCTTGTACAGTTCATCTAAACTTCGACCTTACTCATCTCTATTTCATTAACCGTAAATAATGTATGCGTACAACCTTAACAGGTACTAAGGCGCACTGGTAAAAATTAATATAATAGCGATAATTGACTTAAAACTGCTGTTTTTTTACTATTTAGATATTCGATTTTTCAACCAATAATTCATTTCTCTCGTCCACCAACAGCTCTACAGCTGCAATGAATAAATCTTGAGTCGGTTAATACAATAGAGCAGATTATCCAGATGTTTTTAGTTATGCTAATACATTTTTTTTTGTGAGCATAAGTCTTATACAGTAGCCTCATGGCTTCTTTGGTGCTGATTGACAGCTCACAGCTGACTTCTGACAGTCAACATTTAGGTGCATACTTAAATTTTGACTGTCAGAAGTTACATCTGCTAAACACATGTTTTTGCAGATCATATGGTTCGGCGTAGGAATACATAATTTGGTCTGGTAACTTTTCAAAGCTGCCAGTCAGCACCAAAGAAGCCGTGGGGCTACTGTACTGTACAAAACTTTCTTGGGGAAAAATAAATAAAAAACAATAATTGTGAGTTTCATGTCCACCAATCTAATGGAGCATTAAATTTGAGCTTTAAATCATGTAGATATTATTTTAAATCAAGTGTTCCACTTAGAAGTCGCTTGGTCCAAATATTTTCAGCGAAGTATGTAGGATGATGTAGTGTTCAAGCGGCTCTTTTGACAGCACTAATATAATTAGCATGTCTTCACCTCTTCCCCCTCTTGCCTTTAAAAATTTTAAGTGCGACACGTGACTCGAAAAAATTTAGAAAGCACTTAATATTGAAAGCTTTAAAATTTACTTTCGTCGACATTTAAATAAAATGTATAACTTAAAAAACAAGCTAACTAGCTCTAAACTTAACACTGCATCCCAGTAGGGTTATGCGTTTGTACATTATTATTACGCTGATGGTTTAAAGATGTGAAAGGCTAAAGTTATAGGAGATGTACCCACAATTACTTGAAAGGATATTGGAAAATCATGTTGGAAAAACCACTCTCAGTACACCCGGCCTAGAGTCGAATCTCGATCTTAGACCTAATTTAATCTGTACGAAGGACATTATTTTCAATAAACTTCCTAGGTTGGGTTAAAAGAAAAATATTGTTGTCACGTCATATATAAAGTCCAATTATTTTCATATGAAGGTGTCTTGATAATATGACAGATAGAAATGCTAGGGTCTACTTTCATATATTTATACGTCAAATAATGTTATCTGCAGCTGTCATTTTGATATATCTGATCAATACCTATAAAATAACAATAATATGGCAAAATTGTATCAATATTAATATCAAAAAGCCATATGTTAGTTTTCTTTAATAAAAGGCCCTTACGTTGAAAATTGGATTGTATTTCTTGTTTGGAAACTGTTTACAAACCTATCATTAGTATCAATAGTTGAATTTAACAGGATTTGAGTAGTCAAAAAGAGAGACTCGCAAGATTTAGTGATGATAGTGAAGGGTGGAGGGGTTTTTTGAAACAATAATCAACTGACAGAGAAACAAAAAGTAAAGGAAAATGTTACACCAGAGCTTTGCCAAGGAAAAAACTTGAAAAAAAAATATGAACGGAATAAAAAAAAATATACATAAGAAAGTTGGATCCAGGGATGTAAATACTGAGTGACTTCTTGGACAAATCGAACAATTTAACGAATATAATTACACACAGCGGCAATACAGTTTGATACCGATTTTCTTTTACTATGAAAACTATAGATCAAAAGTAAAACACATTTAACGAGTTAAAAAATAATAGTATTTAATTCTTCAAGATTTTTTTTGACACGTTGTTTATTATTATTATTAGCACCGCGTCTTACTACCCATTCGGGCTATACGCACTTACGCTAATTGTGTAATGGTAGGGTGATTGTGAGATGAAATGGAGGACCTACAGTTTAACGTGGGATCCGAACCATGGTGGAGGCCTGACATTCCCCACATTCACAAGTTATGATTAATACACGTCTTTTCAGAGGTGAAGGAAGGGTTTGGCAATCAGATTTACATGTTGTTGAAGTGTTAAGTGGTACATAACCAAACTTTAATGCTGCTACCAACAATCCGAAAAAAAATAGTTATATATATATATATATATATATATATGATAAACGAATGATGGGCACGTGGAATAGACTCCAAGGTAACATTTTCTGGGTTTCTTGTTGATGGGTAGGTCTGAGTTTGAATACAAGCTAGGTGTACTGAGGTGTCTTTTTTTTTTACAAATGGCTCTTTCCTCGTCTCTCCACGCAAATGCTTCTACATTTCTCTAAATTCTAGCTTCCACCCCATTTGTGAAATTAAATGTGGATAGCTTAGACGGAGAGTAATACTCGGTGTAAAAAAAATAGACTAGGGATAAAATATAATGTTTGATAAAGCTATTATATAAGTATTAAAATTTGTGTTTATGTATATTTAACTTAATAGATTAGATTTATTTTGATAACTGAGATATTTACAAATTATATATAATTACAATATTCTATTGCTCGTCTTTCTAATAAGTTCGTAAAATATAAGATTATTTCTACTAAAAATTGCACTCAAACATTCCAATTTTTAAAATAAACAAATTCCGTTATAACATGTTGTATTATTATAATATTTATAACAATATTTATTAAGCATATATTTTAATTCACCTAGATTTTAACTACTTTAATTTTATCCAACCCGTTAGATCAGTTGTTTGAATACTGAGATAAGGGTCCCAGGTTCGATTCCCAGCATTACCGAAATATCTATCATTCGTGAACTGTGGGTTTTCCCTTTCACTCTAGAGAATTAAATTCCGGGGGGCTGGATGTTGTGATTGTTCTAGATTCAATTTATTTTAATAAGTAATGTGCTGATATAATCAGTTGGTTTGGAAAGGGCACGTTAAATATCTCAAATAAAAATATTAAAATATCATTAAGGTTTTAAATTAGTATTATTATTATTATTAGCACCGCGTCTTACTACCCGTTCGGGTTATACGCACTTACGCTAATGTGTAATGGTAGGGTGATTGTGAGATGAAATGGAGGACCTACAGTTTAACGTGGAATCCAAACCACGGTGGAGGCCTGGCATTCCCCACATTCACAAGATGTCTTGTCAGAGGTGAAGGAAGGGTTTGGTAAAGGTTTTAAAGGTGTTTCAAATGAAGATATGTTATTGGTGCCTATAACCGCATTTATATTCGACTTCAATTCACTCTGAGTCACCTATGTTTTGCATTACGATAATAGTAAAATATATGCGAGATAGTATTATAATTATATGCTCTGAGATGTTATTGATCTCTACCTTTAACTCAATTCCTCAGCTCTCAACCAATGCCAAGACGTCATCCTTAGTGAAATTTATAATCACTATCTAAACAGGCTTGAAATCTGTTTCTCCTTACATATATATATCTTCCTCTCTTTTTATAACAACCTCTCGCTTTCTTTATATTTCTCTATATTATTTATACATCTAAATCTGGTTTTTTTCCCTTTATATCTATTTATCTATCAATTCTTCTAGCTATTTCTTTCTCTCCAAGTGTATCTATACTTCTCTCTATCCATTTATTTATATATCTGTTTCTCCCTCGCTATTTATATATTAATACAACTATCTAAGTCACTCTTTATCTCCTTTCTCTTCACATTTCACTATTTCTCTCCCTATCTATCTAGCAATATTTTATATAGCTCTAGTTTCTCTCTTTGTCTACCTATTTATTTCTATTTCTCGCCCTTTCTCTCTATTTATCCATCAATTTCTCTCTCTTTGTAAAGTTTGGCCCAAATAATTGGCCTTGTGTACCCCTGATTAATCGAGCGCAGTCTCTTGAGTGTATTGCAAACTATTACACTTTAAACGTTCGTTTGTGCGCTGTGTTCGATACTTCCATCTGCTACAATAATAGACCGGGCATTGTTGAGAATCTTTGAAGCACCAGAGGGTGTGGAGGGGGAGAGGGGGTAGGAAGTCAGTGAAAGTAAATATAATGAAGTCATTTATTTGTTGTATCGCGAAACACTTACAATTGAATGTAGTTTACGGAGACAACATTTAGTTTCATTTTGAAAACAAGTTTTTGATGTGTGTTTTTTTTACTTTATCTTGAGGAAGAATAAAAATAAAGTTTTATGATTTTTTTTAAACTATTAAATTCGAGATTTAAGCTTATATATTTTAAATTTCTGAAACATCTTTTTATGGCATCCAGAATGCCTTATGCGCTTATCTAGGTTGGGCCTTAGCGGCTTTTGATGATTTATTTTAAATTTTTAAATATTTACTCAATTGTACTGGCTCAGTATAAAAATGAAAGCACAAGCGTAACACGGTGGAGAAACGGAATAAATTTCAAGTTTTTTTATTTATTTTTTATTATTTAGCACCGCGTCTTACTACCCGTTCGGGTTATACGCTTTAAGTACTAATTACTATAATGGATTGGGAAATGGGAAGGTTGAATTAGAGGAAGTGACCCCGCATTTCCATGGAGGGAGAGTAGAAAACCATTTAGGAAAAACCACCCCCAGTTCACCCGACCGAGATTCGAACCTCGATCTCCCCGTCCTCAGCAGCCGAGCTTAACACGACAAGCGCATTAGCCAACTACGTCACTGAGGCGGGTAAATTTCAAGTTCATCTAGTCAGATTCTCCAATGACTGGAAGGTAAGCTTGGTGACCCGGCGGTCTAGGGGTAAGGTGTCAGACTTCTATGCTGGTGGCCGGGGTTCAATCCCAGGTCCCGGCACAGATTTATCTGATTACCAAACCCCTCCTTCACCTCTGACAAGACATCTTGTGAATGTGGG
>CABFVX010000524.1:61495-79751 GCA_902151425.1 Timema shepardi | reverse complement strand
TAAATTGTTTTCCACTCTACTTCAATGCAAATGCGGGTTCACTTCCTCTAATTCAATCTTCCCAATTCCTTATCAATTAGCGTAATTAGTACTTAAAGCGTATAGCCCGAACGGTTAGTAAAAAGCGGTGCTAAATAATAATAATAATAATAATAATAAAACATCCATTACTGTTTCCAGCCTATGGCCCGGGTCATATTTTTATTCAAGCCATATTTTTTCCACTATCGGGTTACTAGGACTGTTGTAGCTTCACATACCTTAAAATATGACCTAAGATTAGGACAAGCACAACATCCAGTCCTCGGTCATTAATTTATCAATGTGTAAGGGTAAATCCACATTTCACCTATAGTAAATTTTCGGCCATGCCACCAATCGAACCCGGGACCCTTAGCTCAGCGTGTAAGTACGGTAAGCAGAGCTTGTTAAAACTGTACCTGTAATATGTTCTCACCCATTTTGTCCCCATTCGACCAATCATATGATATGTATGCTTTGCTCTATCTAAAATATATATTATCGTTAATATCTGGCCAATAAATTTTCTACTGAGTAATGAGAGTACTCACCTGTGTAAACAAAACACAGGCACAATTTAGATCAGGGGTCTCCAAACTACGGCCCTCGGGCCACATTCAACCCGCCACAAGATTATATCCGGCCCATTCCAATATGTTATCAAAACACAAATTAACTGTTTATCTTCGTTATTTCTTAACCACACAGTTGATTTGACAAGTACAGTTTCTGTTCGCACACGTGCTTACCCCGTGACACCAAGCCAGATTGCTGTCGGAATTGCAAACGCTCATTTTCAGTCGCAGGCACCATTCCTTATACCGATAACAGAACGGCTCGACTTTGACGATTTTCGGTGGTTCCAAGTCTCCCGGCAGAGGGCTATAAAAGTAAATTCCCGAAATATGTTACCTAATCTTTTTAAATAAAATTATATTGACTAATAATTATTATATATAAATTGATTCATATCTAACAGAGAAGAATCAATGTGAATCACTTTATCAAACCTTGACTGGCCTTGGAAAGTGGCATTTTTTACAGACGTGACTGGCCATATTATGACTTGAATCTAAATTTGCATGTTGACACAAATTATATTTATGATATATTTGCGCATGTCAAGGCATTCAAGGCAAAAATAATGTTACTTGAAGAACGTTACTTTGGCCTGTAAAAACGTGTAAAATATATTATGTGGCCCCACGTAGCAAAAAGTTTGGATACCCCTGATTTAGATTAACTCTGTTTACCTTGGGAAAATGCCATGCCACCACTGGTATCGAGGCCGGGCCGTCTTGGTTAAAGTGAAGAAAACTACCCGTTTTTCCAGCCCTGCCGGTTACGACCGGATTGATTTTGTTCCGATGAAACATTGGAACGCTAAGCCCTGGCAAGGGGGGCGGGTGTTTGCGGTGTTCGATAATTACGAAAGAGTAGTCTGCCAAAAACTTTGAAAACCACAACCCCTTAATCATGTTCCTCATTATTCCTCTTCCTGATTAGATGAATATGTTGTATAGAGTTACTCTTATTTAACTTTTTTTTTCCTGTACATTTTTTTTTGTTACCAGTATGGGCTATCTATATGTAACCAAACTAAAGGGATAGTACAATATTTCTAGGAAATGTACCCGCACTTGAATGGGAAGTGATTTAGTGAAAAACACCCTCAGTTAATCTGAAAACTATTTGGACCCCACACTTCTTATCATCAACAAATCAGACTAGAAAAGATTTATGTTTAACTCACGTGCCTACCCAATGAGTGTTGATTAAACTCTGAGGCATATCACCCTTTTCACCAAGAACAATGTATGTAATGTCACTGCCCGTCCCTTCTACTTATTATTTATATGTCAATTTGTCAGGATAACCTATCAAATTGGTGGGGGGTTGTTAGGTAGGAGTGTTTAAAACAGCCGAACTCGTTGTGTTGACGGATTTATTATAGACTTAAGTACATAATGTTATGTAGATAGTTAATTGGTAAAGTACTGCGATAGTTAGAACCCAAGTCTCAGTTTAGCAAACAAACCTTGAATGCGTCTCTATGGATGGACTACTCCATCTCTTCCCGGACAAGAACTACATAAGTACAACCTCGATGGTCCTTGCCGTCAACTATCAAAAAACCTCTTAACACCCTCCAGAGGCTCTCCGAAAAAAAAAACAATTTTGTGCTTGTTTAGTCTCTACTTAAAGGTTGTTTTTTAAAAAAATTGGAGTATGTTATTATTGACTGAGAAAGACATGACATCCAGTTTGGTCGCATGTACGCGTCTGGTGGTAAAGCGCTTCACCGAGGATACACCTATGAAGGTTGTTTACACGTACCCGCACAATGAGATGATGTCAATGAAGGTGAATATGGGGGGAACCAGTGGGAGCCTTAAAGTTACATTAAATCTAATTTACCAACCCCTAGCGACCATTGGGATAATTCCTCTTAAGAGAAAGATATTCAAGGTACCTGCCGGGAATCGAACCTGGGACCCCCTTGGTTCGTAAGCCAGGTGCACTGACCACTACATAACTAGGATAGATACTCGAATTGTTAATAACTTGCCACGTTTACTGATGTTTTGCTAAATACAATCTACTGGTACATAACTATACGCATGCAAAGCTGACTTTCAAAACATGTGTAAACCCAGTGTGCACTGTTCTGAATAATTTGGCTAACTTAGGTTTTCATTATTACAAGAGAGCTGTGTCTATTATGTAACATATCCCAAAGTCCAAAAGTTAATAGACACTAGCCTGTCCCGTGGTGTAGTGGTCAGTGCCCTTGGCAATGAGCCTAAGGGTCTCGGGTTTTGATTCCCGGCAGGTACCTTGAGTATCTTTCTCTTGAGGGAAACTATCCCAACGGTCACCCAGGTTTGGGATACTTAGTCTTGAGCTAGGATAAGACTCACAACGCCTCCACAGCATCATCATAAATATCATCTCATTGAGGGTACGAAGTGTAGACAACCTCCTATGGTCTACCCTGGGCAACGTTCTGTACCACCAGAGCGGCTAATAGTCTACACCACACAACTATCAGGTGACCGAACCTCAAAGTATATCCCAGTCAAATGGGCCATATGATAAAAAAAACTAGACACTAGAAATTGCAGAAGTGCTTGCCTATTTGAAATGTACGCTAATCGGTAAATGTATGAAAGGTATTAACGTTACGATAGGGGAAAAAAAGTGGTGATGTCTCTGAAAAAAAAAGACCATGAACTATAGATTTCAACAAACGGTGTGATTTGGGCAAGCAGTAAAAGTTACTCGGGCGAATTTTCTTTCTGTTACAATAACTAGTGTGAGTTAAATTTAAACCCGCCTCGGTGGTGTAGTTAGCTAACGCGCCAGTCGTGTTGAGCTCGACCACCGAGGATGGGGAGATCGAGGTTCGAATCTCGGTCGGGTGAACTGGGGGTGGTTTTTTCCTAAATGGTTTTCCACTCTCTCTCTCCACGCAAGTGCAGATACACTTCCTCTAAATTCAACCTTCTCAATTCCTAATCCATTAGTGTAATTAGTACTTAAACATATAACCCGAACGGGTAGTAAGATGCGGTGCTAAATAATAATAATAAAATTCAAGATCATATGAAGAAGATATGACAAAACTTCTCCAAAGAAAATATGGCGTCACATTAATTTAATATCCTCTCCCAGTGATGGCACATGGTCATATTCGAGTTAAAGCTTTCCTAATCAAGGTCAGACGAGCAGATCACTGAATCAATCCTACTAGGGATAGAGAAATTAAAACCATGTTGTTTTAGGTATCTCCCATTACGTAGAATGAACTGGCCGATGTCTTGACAGACACGAGACGGGTACTACCAGGAGATCCCTGGTGCCACTAACCCAACAATAAAAAACAACACAAACGCAGGAAGAACGCAAGAAGTCCTCAGTCGCTGTATTTATTTTTTAAACTGCGGCGTCCTCAACAAACGCCGTGATAAGAAGAAACTGGTTAGTCGTGTTTGTTACCATGGCATAAAGTACATCGGTTTGAGAGGTTTATTACGTCCTAAGGCGTGAGGAGGACCATTCTCCCTATTAAGGACCTAAAAAACTGGTCCTTTACTTCTGGCGCATTGCATTGGTCAACAATAGGACGTTTAAAAAAATGTTACTCCCTTCAAACACGTTTTTTAGTTAGTAACCATGCTAATGGTTTTTAGAGGTTATACTTATAGGACGTTTACTCTCATTCGCATGGAGGGAGAGTGGAAAACCATTTGGGGAAACTACCCTCAATACACCCGACCAAGATTCGAAACTCAATCTCCCCGTCATCGACAGTCTAATCAACTGTGAGAGTAGCACCTTAGACCATGTGACCATCGAAGCGGGTCATCTTAGTTCAATTCTTACCATAGTCCTAAGTCATTTCTATAGAAGTCGGTACCCACTTCGGTGGCCGCGTGGTCTAACGTGCTACACTCGTGTTGGATTAGACTGCTGAGGACGGGGAGATCGGGGTTCGACCCCAGTCGAGTGCACTGAGGTTTCTTTTTCCTAAATGGTTTTCGACCCTCCACGCAAATATGAGTGCACTTCCTCTCAATTAAACCTTTCTAGTCCTTAACCCTTTAGCGTAATTAGTACATAGGCGTATAATTCAAACAAGTAGTAAGACGCGGTGCTAAGAATAAATAAATATAGAAGTAGTTAAAAAAGGTAAAAATAGCAGTTACGTTTTAAAAACATATTAATGGTTGGTACAGTGGAAAAGCGGGGAGGGTCACACTAAACGCATTTTCCAGGGCAAGGACTTTTAATCTCAAACCCTAAAAGGAGTCCAGCAAATATATTTTTTAATTAATTTAAACACGACAAAGACCTATTTTAACCATTATCTGAAGTGTATCATAAAGGTCTCATTATTCTTCAACAGATGACAGCACTAACGCAATTTTAGTTAAAATTGTACTTTCCCCCTATTTCCCTTGTGGATACATGAATAAGGTTTGTTAAAAAAATACTCATATTACGTCAAGATAATGACATTTTAATAAGTGGATGATTAATTAAACTGTAATGTTTATGTAATGCTACTAATATATAAAAATTGAGGTGGCTCTTGTTACACTTTCATGCGAAAACCACAAAACCGATCGTGTTGAAATTTCGTATAAACATAGCTAGGACGTCAATTTAATATACAGGATAGTTAAAATTTACATCCGCCATTTTTGATTATAAATGGTAGCTAGAGTACACTATTTTTTGGCCTTTTTCTCAGCTTCTTCTGCTTGTCAGATTTTCGTACGACCAACTTTGAAGTTTCATATATATTATAGATAAAACCTTTAGACAAGAGATAAATTTCAATTTCATTTTTTTTTTCAAACTATACTATTACGTAAACATTCATATTTTATTTATTTTCAAAGAATTATTTATACTAACCTTACAAAAATCTATTGAAATATTTTCAATGTTTATCAACCTAAATTAACCTCACCTCACTTAACCTACTATAAGGGACCAAGCTAATTTGCCTTTATAATTATTTGAGGGATATAATGGGCATTTTCTAAACCTAATTATTATATCAATACAAAACTTACAAGCTAACCCAAAATCTATAACAGACACAATACACAATCCACGGCCATTAGTTCCTCATCGGGAAAGATAAAACCCACATTTCAACAAGTATGTATCATTCAGTCGTGCTGGTAATCGAACCCAGTAGCCTAAGCACATATGGAAGATACTCTACCGACAGCTCTAAGGTGTTGGACTAATTTGTAATTTCCTGAAACATGGGACTGACTAAACCGTGATATATTTCCCTTGTTTTCGATTCTAGGAACTAGTTGGGACATAGCCAAGAAACGATTCGTGACCATGACACTGGATAGCTTTTATGAAACGAAATACATATTTTTACTTAATGGAGTTTTGAAAAAAAAACAAGACGTAAAAAAAAGTTAACGTTCAATTAGCATCAGATGTGAACAAGACAGCGTTTTATGTTAATATAAAACACTTGAAATACACAAAGAGAAGTGTATTAATGAATCCATGATACAGCGCCGACATACTCACGAGCAAGAAAGCCACTCTCATTCCATTTCTCAACTGAACGGACGCCTGTCATAGGCGTGAGGGATAAACACCTTAACTCCGTCGCATGGAGATGACTCGTTCTTGCTCCAACTATCGGCGCGGGATGGGAATGTTAAAAGAGATAATCTTATTAGTCGGTATCTTTAGAGGCCACTTTAAAAACACAATGGGCAGACAGGCGGGTTGGCTCGTGTGTTTGTACATGTTCATTAAGTCAGTGCATCTCAATTTGAGGTTTGTGAGGTAAGCGGATGTTTTCATAGATAAATGATATTTAGAACAGAAATAAAATATTGAATCATGGTCGTTAGATGATCATTTTGTATGATTATACTTAGAACCTTAATAAACCTTAATATCTTATCAGACCCGAGTTAGGTTACATAAATTTTAAGAGTCTTGACGAACCAATAAATATTTTTTTTTAATATAAAAAATTAAGAACTTCTAACCCACCTCGGTGTCCACATGGTCTAAGGTGCTACTCTCGCATTGGATTGGACTGCCGGTGATGGAGAGATCGTGTTTTGATCCCGGTTGGGTGCACTAGGGGTGGTTTTCTCAAAATGGTTTCCCACTCGTTCTCTCTCTCTCCACGAAAATGCTGATACACTTAACTTAAATTCAACCTTTCTCATCACTAATGCATCAGCCTAATTAGTTCATAAGAATATCACCCGGATGGGTAGTAAGATGCGGTGCTAAATATTATATATATATATATATATATATATATATATATCTTCGTTACAATTCTCATAGAAAGGGCTCTTTATAAAATGGAAACTTTCAGCTAGTATTGATAACATTTTACTAAATTATTAGTGTTATTTTACAAGGTTTGATAATATGTATAACAATTGACGGTTGCAAATAAAATAACCTGACGTATGAACACGTTGTTAAGGTAAATCTAGTAGCTTTTATAGCTGTCAAATAAGGCTTTTTTCTATGAAAATTGGACTGCAATTAGAGTTGAATTATGAGCTTGAGTAATGATGGAGTGATAGTCACGATAAGTCTTTGACAGATCTAAAAGGAACCAAACAAACTTACACTATTCGCTTACACGCGATACCAGTCATTGTTAGTAAAAATATAATACCCGCAATTAGGAGCGACGGATTGCGAGGGGAAAGAGGGATTTAGATCAAATATACGGAGATAGGGGGGGGGGAGTTAGTGGACGAAATGAGGGAGCTAGGGCAAGAAAGAAGGAATGAATGAAATGCGAGAAAGGATGGAACTAGTACACAGAATGAGGGAGATAGTGATAGGAAATAAAGACTAAGTGCAAGTAAGGAGGGAGCTAGGGCAAGAAAGAAGGAATGAATGGAATGCGATAAAGGAGGCAGCTAGTGCCAGGATGAGAGAAGCTAGTAGAAGAAAATAGATATAGATGGAATGCGAGAAATGATTGGGTTAGTGCAAGGAAGAAAGGTGAGAGAGAATGCTGAAAAGGAAGGCCTTTGTGCGAGGTAGAAGGGAGTTTGTGAAAGACAGGAAGAATAGATGGAGTGTGATAAAGGAGTTAGTTAAAGGAAGGAGCTCGTGAATGAAAGGAGGAATATATAGATTGCAATAAAGGAGAGAGTTAGTGCAAGGCAGAAGTGTGAAAGAATTTGCTCCACAATGGAGAACAGAAAACTTTTGTTTGGAGGAAAAATAAATCAATATGTATGCGTCTGGTCGAGATTGAAGTCCAGCCTCCTAGGTAACAATTGACTGGAAAAAAAATTAAGCCCTTGTTCGCATAATCTAACGTGTCAATCTCATGTTGGATTGTATTGAGGGTGACGGAAAGATTGGAGTTCAAATCTTGGTTGCGTGTACTGAGGATTGTTTATTCTAAATGGTTCCCCACTCTCCCTTGCTGCAAACGCAGGTACAGTGGAACCTGACTAATTAGAACTTTCGTAATTCGAAATCGTCTTTAGTTCAAATTTTTTATCCGGTCCCGTGAATTTTTGTACTAAAACAATGTTTAAAAATCGTGTATAGTTCAAATTTTGTTTTGGTTGGTTCGAACTTCCCCTAGTTGTACTGTGCTGTGCAGTATTGTTTTCTTACTTCTAGTTGCGGTGCCGTGTTGTTCTGTTTATGGAAACAGGGGAGACGACGTTGGAACAAAGTCAGTGCCCTTCTTCACGCCCCTACTCTTCCCCCGCTTACCAATACTTATTTGCTTATACGTAGAGTTCTGTACTCCGTTAATCAAGGTAGGACCTCACGGGCGTCTACATCCGCTGTTCTTAGTGACTCAATCGTAGCAATATGCTTGTGACGTGTGAGTTTACTTTGTTTTGTTGTTTAGTTTTAGTTTTGTTTGGTACATAATGTGCAGTAGTGTGTGTGTGTGTGTGTGTGTGTGTGTGTGTGTGTGTGTGTGTGTGTCGTGATGTCACTGTCCAGGCCACAGTATTATAAATAATTAATTTTGGCTGAACAAGTAGAGGTGATAAAGGAAGTGTAAAAGGGAATTCCTTTTAAGAAACTTATTTAATTCGAATTTTTTTCCTGGTCCTTTCAAGTTCGAACTACCCAGGTTCCACAGTAAATTTACTTTATAATGTGTCCTTACTCATCCCTATTTTGTTAAGAGTTATTTCGTACATGCTTAAAACCCAAATTTGTACTAAGACGTGGTGGAGAGAAAAAAAAGTTTTCAAAAATCAAATGACGCCAAGCTGAAGTTGACGTGTTCTCCAGTGTGCTCCTGTGTCGCAGCGTCTAACCGCCACACAGTCGAGGGAGATTAATTACAGTTTAATTATAAGAACCTAGCAGCATGTTGTCGTGATATATCACGATTAGAATCACTCACCCCCGCCCACTACCACCAACGCGCGTCAGATGAAGTTAATTTGTTGTAACTGGAATGATGCGTAACTTCATCATGGGAACAAACTTCTTTGCCGAGCTAGGGGATAACTTACTTGGCTTCTAAGGTCTACGATTAAGGCGATAGAATAGTCGAGCAGAGATTCTTAAACTTCATAAACCAAATGGGGTGGAAAACGTTCCTGGGCGGAGCTGCCCGAAGGTAAGAGAACAAACAAGATTGGGCGTAGAAAGATCATTTTTCTAGCCGGGTAGCTGGTCTACTCGAAAATCTTACTATACTTTTAGCTATTAAATTCCAGGAGGGGGGGTCGTACGCTTACCACCCATCACCATTTGTTATCCTATTGAATACAGGGAAACCCACCTCAATTACGTATTTAGCTAACGCGCTAGTTTCATGTTGAGCTAGACTATCGAGAACGGGGAGATCTAGGTTCGAATATCGCTTGGGTGAACTGGGGGTGGTTTTTCCTAAATGGTTTTCCCCTATACCTACACGCAAATGTGGGCTCACTTCCTCTATATTCAACGTTCTCAATTCCTAACCCATTAGAGTAATTAATACTTAAGCGTATAACCCGAATGGTTGGTAAGACACGGTGCTAAGTATTATTATTATTATTAATACAGGGAAGGAGGAAGACACAACTGACGATAACATTTGTTGGGTTAAATAGTCACGCTATTGTTTTATTGTATTTATTGTAAGGTTTCCACACGTCCATGACAGACCCTGCCTTAAAATATGAGTGAAGAATGACACTGGGCCACAAACAAAAAATAAACAGACTCTCAACCTTACGGGGGTTTCATTGCACTCCTTTTTCCAGCTCGAGTCCTTCAACACTGGGTTTCGCTAGTGTCACTGCTGGTTGATGATAGGACTAACCGCAGCGATCCTAGTGTTGAACGACTCAAGCTGCCAAAAGGAGCGCAACCATTTTAACCTGGAGGTGGAGTGTCTGGGTATATTATATGTCTGTGTCTTGGGCACTGGATGATTCCTGGATAGCTCAGTGATTAGAGCACTGGTGTACTGAGCCAAAGGTCCTAGGTCCGATTTCAGTGTATTCGGGTGTCATTTTTCAATTTAGAGGATACCATTTGTTGTGTGATTTCATATTTGACCTTGAGCGCAGGATGAATCTTGGATGGCTCAGCATTATCGGGCTAAGCCAAGGGTCCCAGGTTGGTGTCCAGCTGTCATTTTTCAACTGATCTAAAAAGACTTTAGTCTACGTTCCTAGCTATTCGGATGAGGTAAGAGTTCAACTGCCTAAAGTTGGCACTGCAGAAGGTAAGACGACTCCAATATATACCACCCTTCTCCTATATAGCGTAATGGTAGTGTTATTTCCATAAAATCAACCTTAATCAACATTTTATATGAGATAATTTAGTTTGATTTTTTTGTGAGACTTTTATTAATTATCCGTCCAGGATATTCACATATCTATACCGGTAGGCTATGCTTGAGAAATATAGAATTTAGATTAAGTGCACCCACAAGCGTGTGGAGGGAGAGTGGTAAACCATTTAATAAACACCAGCTCAGTGTATCTGTCTGGGATTGGAACCCATATCACCCATCAGAGACAACTCTAATAGTTTATACTCTTTTGTATGTGCCCCCAAGCCATGAAGAATGATTATTATTGGGCTAAAAAAAGATAGGTTTTATTTTAACTTGATCATTTGACATTTCATCAGCTTTCTTTCTGGATCTTTGTTCCATGATAACTGCCAAACGCGTGGACCAGTTTTAATTATGGTGGGGACATTTTTTGAAATTAGGTAGAACAGCTGTCGCTTAAACGTTTGTTTCCTTTGATAGCTCATCTCAAGTACCTAAATCCTTCTATATTTGTTTTTAATGTTGCATGATTTATTTATTTAACCAATGGGAACCATGGTTATTATCTATGAATTTAATGTACTATTTTAATATAGTATCAACTTGTTTTGTGCTTATCTTTATCTCCAACAATCTTCCAAGGAGAAAATATAGGAAACGTTTTAACTTGAAATCCAAAGAGAAAAGCTAATACAGTAGTAACTATAATAACAATATAGTGGTACAGAGGTCTATTGTCCACAGAGCTGCTAGCAAATATAAAATGTCCTAAATCTACTTATACATTTATTTTATTCATAGTGAAAATCTCAGCCGTAGATTTCTCCAAACATGTTTGTGGTCACCCTTTTTTTCCCCTTCCGAGTGGTCGTTTGATGCGAGCCATTAAACCGACTCTGTTCTCTTCTAAGTAAAGTCGTGGTTAAATTTTGTTCAAATGAACCAGCGGATGTTTTAAAGTCGCGGATGTTGTCAAACGACATCAACGACATCCTGGCTCTATCCGTTTGATCTACTCTTTCACTGGACATGAAGAATCACTTTCATGTTCCAAGTCTGCTAGTACTTAACTCTTCGGAGAGTATTATTAAAATATTAGTAGTCGTAAAAAAAAGGTAAAAAATCCCTTTGGACAATTTTCTGGCTTGTACAAGAAACAAGTATTGTTGAAATTTGCGAAACTTCAGACACTTTGTGATTTTATTATTTTTAATCTACGAAACCAAAATTATTTTATGAGCTAGGGAAACCTTTTATAATTACGTCTATATTCCGACTAACGTAAATTATATATAGATTGCGGTTTCACCATTGAAAATTCTGTAAACTTTAATATGATAGTTATTATTATTATTATTAGCACCGCGTCTTACTACCCGTTCGGGTTATACGCACTTACGCTAATGTGTAATGGTAGGGTGTCGTGGAATCCGAACCACGGTGGTGGCCTGGCATTCCCCACATTCACAAGATGTCTTGTCAGAGGTGAAGGAAGGGTTTGATAATCATATAAATCTTTGCTGCGACCGAGGATTGAACTCCGGCCGCCAGCACAGAAGTCTGACACCTTACTCCGAGACCACCAGGTCACCCATGATAGTTATCGAAATATTTATTTCTACATATTAAAATCAGTTTGGTATAACTCAAGAATGTATTATTGAAATAAATTATCATTTTTTGAAATTGCGTCTTCCGTTTTGATTATTTTTTAAGTTTAAATAATTTGTCACATTGACGATCATTAAGCTTTGATTTTTTAACAATCATACATAAAAAATATTATATATACAACAATATATACATATTTATGTATATATATATAAGATCAGGTGCACAGAGATGGTGACAAATTAAGAAGAGTGGATGAGAAGAGAACCATTTGGATGTTATTCCTTGATACAAAGCAAACTGGATCGAACGCATCCTTAGGATGAACTGTCTTATGTACGAAGTCATAGAAGGAAAGGTTGAAAGAAGGGGGAGCTTATGAAATAGGATGATTCAAATAATAGATGACTTAAAGGAAAGAAAAAAAATTCAGGGAGCTCAATGAGGAGGCAGAAAGAAGACAGGGTGTATTGGCGGTCCAAGTTCACTGACAAAAGGAATGGACCTGTCGTAAGACAGAACACCTAATAATAATAATAATAATAATAATAATAATAATAATAATAGTAGGTTCATGTTTTATATATATATATATATATAAGTTTTGTGTTTATTTTTTGTCAAAATATCTTATTATTAGTCCAGAATGTATCTATTTTAATTACGCTAATGGAATAGGAATAGTAAAGGTAAAATGTAGATAGAATGTATTCACACCTGCGTGGAGGGAGAGTGGAAAACTAAGTAGGGTAAAAACATCCTCAGTAAACCCATACGGGATTCAAACACTGGCCTCCTCGCTATCAGGCAACCAGATTCGATGAGTTTGAAATTTAATCCGCATACCCATAGGTGCACGTGTGATTAGTATTAATTATTGTTTATGACAAGAAGGCGAGGCAGAAACATTCATTAGCATTTCCAATTCTTAAAAACTGATATAAAGATGTATTCGGTTTATAAGTATATCGATTAACCAGCTCGAGAACATCAACTTCACTTCAACACAGACCGGCAGTGGGGGAAATCTTCTGATGTTTTTCGAGTGGTCACTATCACAGCTTCTGACCCCCACACTCCCTGATAAAGCAAGATAGGGAGGGTGAGGATAGAGAAGTCAATACTTTTTTTTCCCTCTCATAGAAATGAATCGAAACTGGTCTTGTCTCCAGATGTTAACTTTATTTTCTATTTACCTAAAGTTTACCACAGGAAAACTAAATAAATAACTTTTAATTAGTAGAGTGAAGAGAATTTTTAGGGTCATTTAATTAATTGTTTATATATTGTAGATAGTTAATCAACTTCAAAATATTCAGAATTATGTCAGGTCCTTAAAACAATCTGTAGCACGCCTTCCTTATAAATTAAGAGTCACGGGCTCGATTTCCAGCATGGTTGAAACATTTAAATTTGATGAAATTGGTGATTCACTTTCTAGAGTGATAAATTAAGGGCAAGGGAACTGGGAGTTGTGATTGTTATAGAATTAAACTGGTTTCAAAGGCTTACTTATGTCTTAGCACTACGTCTTACTACCCGTTAGGGTTATACGCCTATGTATTAATTAAACAAATGGGTTAGGGATTGGGAAGGCATTTGTATGTAATGAGGGTGGAAAACAATTTAGGGAAAATTCTTTTCACTGCATCATAATGGGATCGAGCCCCGATCTCCCCGTCTTCGGTAGGCTAGTCCAATACGAGAGTAGCACGTTAGACCATGCGACCACCGAAGTGGGTATTTGAAAGTCTACTCAGAAATTGCACGTTAAATACCTCCAGTTTTAATGTTACAACGTTACCTACTTGGTGATTTTGAATGTATCTTAAATTGACGCACCTAAGCACTCTAAGTACAATTACAATTAAACACCAATTTATGAAATATAAAGAGAGGGAAGAAAATGATCAGTTCGCTTTGTGAAGATTATTGTTTACCTGTTGGTAACACTTACCGTTCGTTACCTCTCTACTATTTGCACCTGGACAACAATGACTTGAATTTCAAAATCACCTTTTTCTCGATAAACATATGCTTCCACAGACAACATTTTTAATATGCTATCTGCCAGAAAGATACTTACTAGTCATTTTCGTGAATAGACTAAATATCCTGAGCTGTGGATGAGCTAAAAAAAATTATCTTATAAAAAAAACTTGGCGATGAATTATTATTATTATTATTATTATTATTAGCACCGCGTCTTACTATCCGTTCGGGTTATACGCACTTACGCTAATGTGCAATGGTAGGGTGATTGTGAGATGAAATGGAGGACCTACAGTTTAACGTGGAATCCGAACCACGGTGGAGGCCTGGCATTCCTCACATTCACAAGATGTCTTGTCAGAGGTGAAGGAAGCGTTTGGTAATCAGATAAATCTGTGTCAGAACTGAGGATTGAACCCCGGACCCTCAGCATAATAGTCCGACACTTTACCCCTAGACCACAAGGTTAGCCTTTGGCGATGAAAAATTAGAATTATTTTATGGTGATGTAAGACTATTTTTAGAATTATTTATGAACTTGAGATTCTGTTTGTTTCAATGTTATATTTTTCACGGAATCAATCGTAAATACATTGGATGATATGCACTGGACCTAATTTCACAAGACCTAAAGTCTAGGAGCTATGCCTTTAGGTCTTATAAAATTAGGTCCAGTGAAGTTAGGGCTTGTAAACTTAGGTCTTATAAAATTAGGTCATGTGCCTTTAGGTCCACTGACTGCTTGAACAGTTAAGGATTTTTAAAGTAATATATGAATATTTTTTTTAGGTCCAGTGCTTTTAGGTCCAGTGCCTTTAGGTCTAGTAAAGTTAGGAGCTATAAAATTAGTTATAAAGTTAGGTCTTATAAATGTTAGGTGTTATGAAGTTAAGAAATTTAGTTTAGGAGTTGTGACTTTAGGTCTTATAATTTTAGGTCCACTGCCGCATGTCCGATACATTAACATGATAAATTCTATCTCAAACTGATGTGACGTCACAACTACTCTAACCACAAAAATCAATTATCTAAAAGAGTACAATTTTTAGCACGGTGTCTTACTACCCGTTCGGGCTATTTAGTTATGTACTAATTATGCTAATGTATTAGAACTTGAGAAGGTTGAATTAGAGGAAGTGAACTCGCATTTTCGTGGAGGGAGAGTGGAAAACCATTTAGGAAAAACCTCCCCCAGTTCACCCGACCAAGATTCGAGGCTCGATCTTCCCGTTCTCGGCAGTTTGGTTCAACACAAAACAGGCGCGTTAGCCAACTATGCCAACAAGGCGTTTAATAATTAATAAAAAAATATCACTAATTAAAAAGAAGAGGACGAATAGAGAAAAACTGTATAGAACAGCAAAATCAATTTCTTGAGAAGAAGCTGAAAAACCGCATTGCAATAGTCTCAGTCAGGATTGAACCCGGTCATTTTAGAGGCCGTCCTTAAATTACAAAAAGCTTTTTTTTCCCTCATCATTTTCGATCCCCACCACCCACCCCTTTGCTCCCCCACGTAAGGGATCGTAAGATTTTATGTCTCCCCCTCATTTTCCATCTTACGTAATTGTTTACGATTTGTTAATTTCAATTGTTTTAATCGTTTAGTTATTTTTAAACATAAGAATTGATAACAAAGCTAGTGATATAAAATTTTAGAATACTTAAATTACAGCAAGTAAATTAAATATAAGTGAGATTTTAAAATTAATATATTTATTTTATGAGTAAAAAGAAAAGATATTGTCTCACCATAAACATTGGTTTTAAAAAAAACTTCCATAATATGGGTTCTGACCTCCCACCCTTGTAGGAAAACGTAAGAAAATACTGAAAACACCCTCCCCCCCACTTCCCCTAAAATCCATTACGCAATTCATGAAAGGTCCCTTAGGTAAGAGATGTGTTTCTGATAACGGTCCTTCAATCCCTGTCGGCTTTTTTATAATTGATTCTCTTTACGACTCGTCATTATTCCTCCTCCCTGGTAAGCGACGGATAATAATATGACGACTACATGTCAATAATAGTCACGTTAGAGCTCCAAGCGATAAGAGAGAGTGTTTAAAATAGAGTTGTTTTCATTATTTGTAATTAAAAAAACCGGTAGAGTATCTGTATACTGAGCTAAAGGTCCCAGGTTCGATTCCCGGCATGGTCGAAAAATGTATCATCGGTGAAATGTGGGTTTTACCCTTTCACATTGATGAATTAACGGCCGGGGGATGGATGTTGTTCATGTCCTAGTCTTTAAGTTAGATTATAAGCTACGACAGGCCTAACCAGCAGTTAGTGGGAAAATATATGGCTTGAATAAAAAACTGACCGCAGGCGGGAAACAGTAATGGATGTAAAAAAAATATCTACCTATACAGGCATTTAGTACGCCAGGGTCACTAACACCTGACACCGACTGAGAGAGACCATTGCCTACATAACATTCCGCTTACATTAACCAATCAGGATTTAAACCGGAATTGGGAAGAGCTTATAATGAATATTATATGGTTTAACAAACTCTTACTTGCCCGTAGGTGCAATTAACATAATTAAATGATGTATTTTCCTTTCAGAACTTCTGAAGAAATACTTTAAACTCACTGTTTCCCAAGAAGAGTGGAAATATATTTTATTTATAGTTTTAAAAGAAGGCCTATAGTTCCAGTCATCTCAGGAAATCTATTAATGTTTTTGTTTAGAAATTAAAATGAATTGCAATATGGAGGTTTTAAATGATTTGGTTGTCTTGTTTATAAATAATTTTAACACCCCCTTTTTTATATTTTTCACGACTTCTTCTAACTTAAATGTTGTTGTTTTTTGAAAAAGGTTTTAATATTTCAGTAAGGAACGTAATGATAAGAATAGATAATAAAATATAATTCAGTTATAAATTGAATATACTAAATGTGGAAAAACTGAAACGAAATGTGTAATAAGTGTACAATCTATAAAACAGTCAAAATATTTTAAGTACTAATATAAGACAATTAATTATTTATGAAAATTATTTAAAATAAATAGATTTAAAAATTGTGAAATTTACAATGATTTAAAACAGTTAAGAAGAACATTTAAGACTTGTTAAATGCAAACATCTAAAATAATACATTATTTAACATAATAAAAATATTAGATGTGAAGTCAAATAAAATATAAAAACTACACTACACACAACGTTTTGTTTGTTTTATATAAAGTCAATTCTTGATGATGATATAATTTAATTTATGTTTTAATGAAAGTCGAGGAAGTGGATGTATTTAGATTTTTGTAAATAAAAAATAACCTATATGTTTTTTGATAACTAATATTTTCTCATCTGATTATTAGTCCCTTGTTAATGCCTGCTTTTGCTTTCATGTATAGTCAATTGCCTTGTAATTATTTTCCCCGTCCACTAATATTAGTATTATTATTATTATTATTATTATTATTATTATTATTAGCACCGCGTTTTACTACCCGTTCGGGTTATACTCACTCTAATGTGTAATGGTAGGGTGATTGTGAGATGGAATGGAGGACCTACAGTTTAACGTGGGATCCGAACCACGGTGGAGAGCTGGCATTCCACGCATTCACAAGTTGTGATTAATACACGTCTTGTCAGAGGTGAAGGAAAGGTTTGTCAATAAGAAAAATCTGTGCCGGGACCGAGGATCGAACCTCGGACCCCCAACACGAAGTCTGACACTTTACCCCTAGACCACCAGGTCACCCATCCATGATTGTTTCCAGCCTGGGTCAGTTCTTTATTCAAGCCATATATTGTCTTAGCTTCAAATGCCTTAAAATCTATCTTAATACGAGGACAGGCCCACCATCCAGTCCCCGGCCGTTAATCTATCAACATTGAAGAGGTAAACCCACATTTCACAAATGATACATTTTTCAGTCATACAGGGAATTGAACCCGGGACTCTTAGCTCAGTAGACAGACACGCTACTGACTGAGCTTAGATGTCAGAGAATTGTCTTATAATTACTTAATATGTTATTATTGTTTTATACATTCTACACTTATTACATATTTCTTTTAAATATTATACAAACTACCATTTATTCTGTTAAATTTATAACTGAAATAACCCGCCTCAGTGGCGTAGTTGGCTAACGCGCTTGTCGTGTTAAGCTCGACTGCTGAGGACGGGGAGATCGAGGTTCGAATCTCGGTCGGGTGAACTGAGGGTGGTTTTTCCTAAATGGTTTTCCACTCTCCCTCCACGCAAATGCGGGTTCACTTCCTCTAATTCAACCTTCCCAATTCCGAATTCATTAGAGTAATTAGTACTTAAAGCGTATAACCCGAACGGGTAGTAAGACGCGGTGCTAAATATTATT
>CABFVX010000524.1:40408-59607 GCA_902151425.1 Timema shepardi | reverse complement strand
GGGGGGGGGGCGGGTTCCCCCCATGACCAAGCTCGGAAACAAACACAACCTTCTGAACTCGATGCAAGAGTAAAATGTACTTACGATCATCGTTGACATTAGTCACCGATTGAACTTGATTGGTTCAATTTACCGTCAAGAGATTTCTCGTCGTTTTGGAGTTTTTAAACGGTCGTACACAAGATCTGAATAATTCATGCTGGAAAGGGCTGAACGGCTTCAAATAGCTGAATTAATTTAGAAAATATATATTTACTAATTCAACTCCTGCACTATTAAGGAAACATAATTTTTATGGAATCAAGGATTCATAAAAAATAAAAAAGAATAGCAACTTTATATTGGACTGGATTATTTATTCCATGAATCACACACTATTTATTTGAAGCCATTTTGGACCAAAGTAATCTTTTTTTGACTGTTTATTTCTAAAATTGTTTATTTATATAAATACACCCTCTTTGATTTAATGACTTTGTCTACTTTTAGTCTTATAGACTTTATAAATGTATTAAGCGTCTAGCCAATCCATAATGTGTATGCGTGCTTTCAAGATACTTTTTATTGTTAATGTTGTCTATTTTTGATGTTTAAAAACTTTAAGCTTTTTAACAAGCTTTTTATCATATCCGTAAAAAAAATATAACTACACAGCTCTACAGTCGTTGTTACTAAAATTTATTTTGAGCTTAACTTCCATTATCTGAAGATAACATGGATCTTAAGATAAATCTAAGCTTTTAGACTGTACATAAATGTTAACGATTTCTTATGACTTTAAAAGAAATCATAGTGTTTTTTTTTAAGAAAGAGAGACTTTACATTTGGCCAAGGCTATGCTCAACGGCTTATTTACGTTACGAAGCGATAAAGTGCAGTTTAAAACTCTTTTGAAACGCAACAGGAATAGTAATTACGATCGAAAATTGTTCACATATTTTAACCATTTCTTTGCTTGCTTTTTTTTTTACATTCACATAAAAATGTATTTCACAATTCAACTCTCGTAAATTTTTTTACTATTTTTTTTACTCACATTGCCTTTGTAGATACCGGGTATGTTGATTCCTAGACATGTTTTTTTTTTCTCTCTTTAGGTTTACTTTAATCAGCTCTTCCCTTTTCTTTATAAAAGTAGATGACCTAACACTGGCCAGTGACTCTCACAAAATGTAACCACGACAATAACTACACATAGAGGCGAAAATTAATTGAATGACGGGACATATTATTTTTCTTTATAAATCACTTATATGCCACACGAATTAATCACGTCGACGTAGATGTAGAATGTCCCCTGAATGTATAAACGAAACGTAATCAATTGCTTTTTAACAAATGTATGTACAGTTATATTATTATTAACAACCCTTTTCCCCCCTTATAAAATGACTAGGTGGTATTTAAAAAAAATTACTATTATCAACTATAAACGTTGATTTTAAAATATACTTGTATTCAAGTATAAATTGTTTTAGTTTGGTTTGTGTTAGTGAATAAATAGTTTTTAAGAATCGGGAAAAAGTTAGTTCAGAAATTTTCACATTTCAAAGGGAATAAAATAACTCTTTCTCCCCCTTTTTTTTAAAAAAAAAAGAACAAATATAACTCCACGTCCTTAAATGTCCTATAATAATCAACAAGTTGATCGCCGCTATAAACGAATCTGTCTCATATTTCAATAAAGAATAATGGTGTCTGGGACGACCACACGTGAGCGAGAGAATGACGAGGTTTGCCCTATTTGACGGAGTGACATGTCCACGACACGTCCGCTTCGACCGGAGACCGGTGAACAACTGAACCAGTCCGAGTTTGTCTTTCACACAGACTCAAGCGCGGGAACCGCTTTGGATGCGGCATAGATCAGCTTCCTCCAACGCCCGCTCTCTACTAACCGTTTGTAAAACATTACCCCTCGGTAGCAACCGGCTAGATGTCGGAAACGGACTGTGCTTATCACTCCCTTTATACGTGTTTTTCACACGCCTATTAGTACCTCGAATATACTGATCAAAGTTAATTATTTAAAAAAAAACCAAACACCACATTTTACGACCAGTATCTAAACTGAGAAACTTGCCAACATTCGTACAGATTAAAAACCCATTAAGAAGATTACACATTACTACAAAAATAATACAAACCCTTGCATAAAATAATCACTCAAAATTAAATTTTGAAATAGTTACGCCCACTTCTATCTCCGGCAAGTTTTATTGGACCTTTAATTACTATTAGCACCGCGTCTTACTACCCGTTCGGGTTATGCGCGCTTACGCTAATGTGTAATGTTAGGGTGATGGTGAGATGAAATGGAGGACCTACAGTTTAACGTGGGATCCGAACCACGGTGGAGGCCTGGCATTCCACACATTCACAAGTTGTGATTAATACACGTCTTGTCAGAGGTGAAGGAAGGGTTTGGTAATCAGATAAATCTGTGCCGGGAACGGGGATTGAACCCCAGAGCCCCAGCACAGAAGCTCAACACCCTACCACCTTAAACTACCAGGTCACCCAAGCCTATTAATGTAGCTTTTAAGTTTTATAAGTGGAAAATGGAAATTCAATTCGTCTAGTTAAAGGATGGAAATTCAATCGCCCACGGTATAAAATAAATGCTCTGTATCGTTTTCTGTAACTAAAGTAGCCCCATGGTTTCTTTGGTGCTGACTGACAGCTCACAGCTGACTTCTGACAGTCAACATTTAGGTATGTACATAAATGTTGACCGTCAGAAGTGACCGTCTGCTAAACACATGTTTTTGCAGATCATATGGTTCGGCGTAGGGATACATAATTTGGTCTGGTAACATTTCAAAGCTGTCATCTGTCAGTCAGCACCAAAGAAGCCATGGGGTTACTGTACTTCTCTATTCTGTCTAAGCTTATACTCGCTTTAACCCTTCACCTCTAATGACCCTTTGTCGTGTCAATAAGAAAGAGGGGAAAGAAAACTGTTACAACATTTCTCAGCTCAAGGTAAAGAAGATCGCCCACGGCTAGTTCTCGAATAACCTAAAATTGTATGTTGTGGGTCTATAAAATATTACTTTATTTGTGATAGAAAGCTAATTCTTGAGCCCTTTTTCCTCAAGACTAGCCTCATAGCTTAGCAATAATATGATTAAAAGGTCGTTGAAAATAAGCTGATGTCACATTTTCACACATATTTATTTATTTTATTTATACTAAGACAGCTCAAACTATAGGGTTGTTAAGGGATAAAAAGCTTTGCTGGAATCTTTAAACTTTATTTTGTTGTGAGCCATATTGTGAAATAACACGCCTTAGAATTAAATATTAAGCTAGATCTAAACGTCTGCGCTCAATTTCTCGTTTACCGATGCAGCACCCCTAAGTGGCGCATCGGTTGGAAAAAGTTCCCCCTCCCGGGTCTAAGTAGAAGGAAATAAGATGAAGCTTGATTATCTAAAAAAGGAAGTTGCTAATAATGCATGCTGGAGGGTTTAATAGGAGAGGGTAAAGGACCTGTCGAAAGACAAAACACCTAACAATAAGAGATCTACGGTTAAAAAAGTGTTGAAATGAATCGCTTCACGTTTTAATTAATACATCGATGTACAGTATATTTTTAAAGAAATATTAATAGTTATTGAGTTAGAATTTACTTGTAGTAAACTTCATATGGGACACGGGGGATAATATGTCAAATTCATATAATCTTCTTCTCTACTGACCAGGATGTTGGAGGTTCAAATTACGGTCAGGTATAATAAGAGTGTTAAGCTCTCAATGAATTTTCTACTTTCCCTTCAAGCAAATGCTTGTACATTTCTTCTAAAATCATCTTTTCTTCGACCGTACTCCATTAATGCAAATATGTGGACAGCTCGGGAGGACAGTCAAAACCAAATTAAGGGTACAATGTAAATATGTGGAAAGTCACATTATACATATTTTTCAGGACTACAACTTTTCTATCTCAAACGCCATACGGGCCCCAGCAAATACTACTTTTAAATTAATTTAAATTTGACAGAAACCTCTTTTAACCATGATCTAAAGTGCATTAGAAAGGTTTCGTGACTTTCCAATGGAAACACTAGCTCAAATTTAACTTTCCTCTATTTCCCTTGTAGCCTTCATATATCAAATTATACAACTATAAAATCACATGGCTGACTGACTCACTCACTCACTCATTGACATTGTTTACCCATTTCCATATAAGATAGAAACTTGAAATTTGGTAAACTTATAGCTTGTAGCCTGTAGCTAACGGTAAAATTCCAAAAAGTTAAAATTTTAATTTATATCTCCCATAGCTCAAAAAAAAAAATCAAAATCGCGGAGCAACTTTAAAGATGGTGCGGACCTTTCTTTGGAGGTCCCGTGTGGCTAAACGGTAAGACCTACAAAAAAAAACTCATTGGGGNGGGGGGGGGGGGGGCGGAGCCCCCAACGAGCAAAGCGAGTAGGTTATATTTAATATAATGCACGCGGGTGATGTTTTTAAAGAGAATAGTACCACCCACACCTCCGTGTCTTGCGCTTCGCGAGCACGCATGACGATACATTGAGGATATAAAGTGACCAACTCCAACAAAAACAAACAATTTAGTTTTTATTTTGTAATTTTAAGAAAAACCCACTTAGGTGGTCGAATGGTCTAAGTCAGGAGGTTCCAACTCAAAGTGCCTGAGGACCTCAATGAAATACAAGATTCTAATGACGGGACGGATCATAATTGGCTAATTTTGGTTAAGTTATGCAAAAATGAGAAGTTGATAATTGGGAATGAAATAAGAAGTGATTATTTAAACAAGTCTAATCACACGCTTCAGTGGACCCGAATGGTTTAAGGCGTCACTCTCATGTCTCCCCGACCTGCTTACCACGGGGAGATCAGGGTTCGAATCCCAATCGGATGAACTGATGGTTTATTGGTTTTCCGTTCTCTCTCCACGCGAATTCGGAAACACTTAATCTTAATTCAACCTTACTCGTCCATAACATATCAGCGTAACTATTAAATAACTAACTGGGTAGTAATACGTGGTTCTAGAAATAATTTACGAAAAACATACAATTTGGCCAAAATTACTAATTAAATCACTTCATTAAAGTTGTTTTTATGTTTGTATTGCCAAGTTCATTACTGTCCGTCTGACGCATTTACAGCTTACAATAATTTAAATACATAGTATTATTAGCAACGCGTCTTACTACCCGTTCGGGTAATACGCACTTACGCTAATGTGTAATGGTAGGGTGATTGTGAGATGAAATGGAGGACCCTACAGTTTAACGTGGGATCCGAACCACGATGGAGGCCTGGCGTTCCACACATTCACAAGTTGTGATTAGGGTTTAAGGGCATAGTATGAAAAGAATTAACTGTAAAAGTGCCCTAACTTGGAGAAGTCATCTCACAATCACCCTACCTTTACACATGAGCGCAAGTGCGTACAACCCGAACGGGTATTAAAACGTGGTGCAAATAATAATAATAACAAACTAAGCTAGTCTGTAATTTGAACCGTGCCCTCCAGAATTATTTTATCACCACGCTCGCAACTGTCTAGGTTATATGAATATATGATAATTACTCTAACGGGGTAGGAATGATGAATGGAGCATTTTAGAGGTTATCTACCCGATTTTTCATGAAAAGAGTGGGAAACCATATATGAAACACCACTCTCATTAGACCAGGCCAGGGTTTGAACCCCGATCTCCCCATCTTCAGCAGGCCAGTCTTACACGCGAGTGAGGCCTTAGACTAGACATACTTCCACGGTCCGACAAAACTTTAACAGCGGCTCAAGTTCAAGCCCTTATAGGGCTATACTAATTCAAAAACGTGATTTTCTTTCCTCTTAGTTATCTTACTTATTTATCATTGCTGGCCTTCCGTGTCTATTATCCGCTCACCGCCGAAATAGTATCATCTCTTATATTTATCACTATCTCGTCAAGCTCCTTAAAATTTATCTGAGGTCCGGATGTGGACCGTGGTCTACCATTTGGTGTCCACTGCCTTAGACCATTTGGCCACTGAATCTTGCTCTCAAGAATAAAAACATAGTACGCCAGTAAGGTACGCCGGCGCTAAGTTAGATTTACACGATAAACTAATACATTTCTATAAAAGTAAGTATTTGTAATATTCTACGAGTGTTCGCTTTCATAAAATAAGGTTTTATAATCAACATTATATACATCAGCAGCGTCAAGCAAAAAGTTAACAAGCCTGACTTTTAAACTACAGGTCTGTATTCGATCTCGGACAACTACAAGAGGGGAGTGTTTTACGTTACAATTACTTACCTTCTCAATATCACGTGAGTGTTGACGCTGACTCTTAAAATATACTCGTTTCGACTTATTTCCCGAAGTACCCGGGAAGTCTGCTGACTAAGGATGATTAATACACCAAGGAAATAAGGTCTAGGATCGCCATGGCTAAGGAGCCTTTCAACAGAAAGAGGTTACTGCTGACCAACAAGCTGAGTTTGGAAATGGGGAAGAAACTGATTAAATGCTACATTCGGAGCATCGCGCTGTATGGAGCAGAAGTTTGGATTCTTAGAAAGGTGGAATAGAAATAATTGGAGAGCTTGAAATGTGGTGCTGGACAAGACTTGAGAAGATCGGGTGGGCAGACAGGATGACAAATGAAGAAGTGCTAAGAATAATGGGTGAGAAGGGAACCATTTAGGATGTGATTCTTCGGTGCAAAGCAAACTGTATTGGACACATCTTTAGGAGGAACTTGTCTTCTGCATGAGGTCATAGAAGGAAAAGTTGAGGAAAATAGAAGCTTAGGAAGAAGGAGGAATCAAATAGTAGATGACTTGAAAGAAAGAATAAAATACACAGAGGTGAAGAAGGAGGCAGAAGAGGGGCACACTGGCGGTATAAGTTCACTTACAAAAGGAATGGACCTATCGTAAGCCAGGACAAACAACAATATATTGTTTTCATTATTACCTCTTATATGCTATTCATCTGGACCATAGGATACACGCACTTATAACGTTATGGGGTATGGATATGGAAGGTAAGATTTATTGGAAATATACCCGCCTTTGTTTGGAAGAACATTCGGAAATCGTCCAGGAAAAAACACCTCTGTATAGCCGGCTGGGATTCTATGTAAAACTAGACCTTAATAGTATTTAGTCTTTTTTGTTTTATAAAAATTCTATAATATACATCTAAAATAAATTACGTCCGAAATAATGAATAAAAAATAAGTTTAAATTAATTAATTATTTAATTTATTACTTTAGATTATATATGTAGGCCTGTGCTATATATATTACGTTCCCCCTAAGATGTCTTCACGCAATCCCAGGGGTACGCGAACCCCAGGTTGAATACTGTACTAGATGAATGAGGCAATCTATCTCTTGAACAATTAATTGTACAACAATAAAGAGGCTTAGAAAAATATAGATTATCTTTAGTTTACGGATATAGATGCATTAAGTATCATATACATAAATCTAGATGTCACCTGGGCAATGAGATCGAATACATGACCCTCTGCTTTGAACGACAATATTCTACCACTGATCCACCAGGATTCCTACCAGTGATCAGGATAATTGTTCACTCATAATTTACGGATTAAAGTTTAAAACTATGATTGAAGAATCAGGGTCACTTTCTTGATAGATCAGGGGTAGAACATTGGTGCGCTGATCCAAAAGTTCCGGGTTAGATTCCCGTGTCTAGGTGTCATTAAAAGGTACGAATATATTATATGAACCCAACTTTTTTTTTAGCACCAGGCCTAACTACCGATTTGAGGCTATGTATTAATTACGCTAATGGTTTTAGGGATTAGGAAGGTTATATTTAGAAGGAAGTGTACACGCATTTTCGTGGAAGGAGAGTGTAAAACCATCATTGTAAAAACCAACTTCAGTACACTCGACCGAGATTCGAACCCCGATATCCCCGTAATAGGTAGTCTAGTCTAATGCAAGAGTGGCGAATTAGACCATGGAGCCACCGAAGTGGGTAGCCTGACATTTAATCCCACTGTCTGTATTATTATTATTATTATTATTATTATTATTATTATTATTATTATTAGTATTATTATTAGCACCGCGTCTTACTACCCGTTCGGGTTGTACGCACTAACGCTAATGTGTAATGGTAGGGTGATTGTGAGATGAAATGGAGGACCTACAGTTTAACGTGGAATCCGAACCACGGTGGAGGCCTGGCATTCCCCACATTCACAAAATGTCTTGTCAGAGGTGAAGGAAGGGTTTGGTAATCAGATAAATCTGTGCCGGGACCGAGGATTGAACCCCGGCCGCCAGCACAGAAGTCTGACACCTTACCCCTAGACCACCAAGTCACCCTGTCTGCAGTAGCCCCATGGCTTCTTTGGTGCTGACTGACAGCTCACAGCTGACTTCTGACAGTCAACATTTAGGTATGTACCTAAATGTTGACTGTCAGAAGTGACAGCTTCTAAACACATGTTTTTTGCAGATCATATGGTTCGGCGTAGGGATATATAATTTGGTCTGGTAACTTTTCAAAGCCGTCAGCTCTCAGCTGTGAGCTGTCAGTCAGCACCAAAGAAGTCATGGGGCTACTGTACCGATGTTTGTCATGTAAGTATCTGAAAATAAGTTCCAGATTTAGGGCGAATTGATGTTATTAATAATAATAATAATAATAATAATAATAATAATAATCGTGTAAATTGTTGATAGTTATATGATTTTACTTTTGAGCGCATTGTTCTGTGTGTCGTACCTCCCCTTCCTCCTCCTGTATCGCCCACTTAACTGGGTCCATTCACAATCCGGTAGTGTGTGGGAGAAGAGAAGGAAGATAGATATAGAGGAACATTCCAATGGGGCACTCAGTCCTTGGGACACTTGACACCAAGATGTTTGAATGGCACTTTCGCCCTTAAAGTGTAAGAAGGGGAAGGGGGGAAAAAATCATATTTGTCTCATAAACAGAAATTGGAAATAAATTCTATAAAAACCAAATGTTTTGACACAATAGTAAATAAGTTTTCATAAAGTAGGCTATATTGTAATTAGGAATGAAAAATTTCAAAATTCTGTTAACATTATTCCTAATAAACCTTTAAATATTCTTTTCCAAAGAGAAAATATGTTAATTTCATAATCAAGTCTATTCATTTATAAATAATAATTCTGAACGTAATTATTAGAGCCTAATTAAAAATGTTCATATTTTCTAAAATCATTCATCATAAACTAAACTCAAACAATTTTTAAAAAAATATTATCTATTATGTAAAGATAATTTTCGAAATATTTAAAACTTTCGACAACCACTCATTAGTAATAATATTCAATAATATTTAGCACCGCGTCTTACTACTCGTTCGGGTTATACGCTTTAAGTACTAATTACGCTAATGGATTAGGAATTATGAAGGTTGAATTAGAGGAAGTGAACCCGCATTTGCGTGGAGGGAGAGTGGAAAACCATTTAGGAAAAACCACCCCAGTTCACCCGACCGAGATTCGAACCTCAATCTCCCCGTCCTCAGCAGTCGAGAAGCTCAACACGACTAACGCGTTAGCCTACTACGCCACCGAGGCGGGTCACTCATTGGTAAATTACCCTTGAATTACATCATTGTTAATTATTATGTAAAACATTCTGATAATATTAACTTCCAAAAAAGTTAAATTTTCAAAAATAAGTCATCAATAAGCTAGCTTTAGTTTTAGGTCAAAGATCAAATGATTTGATCTCGAGGTATGGCCATGTAACATACAAATATCAAGTTTTGACTAAATCTATCAAACTGTTTTGGGACTAGCCCCGGCGACAAACCCTCATTTTTAAGTTCGGTGACAAGTAAAACGTCAAGAATCATCGTAGGCTCGGTACCACAAAAAAAAAATCCACGATTACAGTAGGCCTAATTATTTAATATGAAAAGTAAAAATGGAACTGTGGAAACTTTTAAAGTCTATAAATTAATGTATTACTCGCTTCGGTTGTCGAATAGTCTAAGGCGTTACTCCCATGATAGACAGTTGATGTCGAGAATATCGAGGCTCAAATATTGGTTAGGTGTATTGAGGGTGATTTCCCCTAAATGGCTTTCTACTCTCCCTTCATGTAAATGCGGGTATACATTCTCTAAATTTAGCCTTCGTCATCAGGAAAACCTCATACTATTATTAACCATACTTTAAACATAATGTTATAATTGGTAGTTTAGATACCATCTATACTGAAATAAGTACATCTTTAATTAGTTTTTGCCACACTTTAAGGGGCTTTCATTAATATCAATTAGTACTATGCACTCCAGGAAGTAGTTTTTCCTTGTTTAAATTTCCAACATCATATAAATCACTAAATAAAACAACTACTATTAAAAATATAGCTATCCCTGACTCGAACAAAAAAATAAAGTAATTTATCTTCTTAATACAAACATTTATCCTAATGTTTATGTTCCTATAACTTATAGTTGTTGTTTTTTAAGCTGCCCCTCCATCCTCTTACCTTTCCAGCCTCTTTCTTATGTATGAGTATTTTTATTTCATAAAAGATATAAACAATTAATCACTCAACTCAACTGTTTAAGACAAGCTTACTCCTTTATAGTAAGTCAAGTACTGAAGATAACTTTGAAACATTAATGTTTGAAAAGATTACCTTCAACTTTATTTCAAAATATAGATAGTAATCCTAGCAGCCGTTTCAAACCGTAATTACTTAAAAAAAAACTTGTTTTTATATATGGGATATAAAGAATAAATGCAGTACAATAATTAACACCAAAATTTCTGATTCTTTACCTAATTTGGTGTCTTGTCTACTGAATAAAAAGCCCCAAGTTTGACCCTTGCTAAGGCAAAATAACTTCTCATTGGTGAATTCTAGATTGAAAGGTAATGTTCCTGTTTTAGATTTAATCTAGTTTTTAAGTCGCTTGTTGATATAATAAGTTTGTTCAGAAAGTACCCATTAAATACTCATAGTTGCAGAAATAATTGTTTTCAGCAAAAGTTTCACACGTTTTTATTTGAAAACTTTATGTAATTAATAACAACGGCCAAAATAAAATTAAGATTAGTCAACACTCACAGTTATTGCTTATCCTAATAACATTTCTGTTTCAAGGGCATTTTGCTTTTGGAATTTACATTTATTCCTGCACCTTTCAATAGTTATATGCTCTCTTATTTGTTTAATCGACAATGAACTTCCTGAACAGACACTAAAATGATGCTATCAAGAAAAATTTGTGTTAAAATATCAGTTACTTTAAATTACACACAGATAAAACCCATCTGTTTTCTCTAGACAACTAAACAAAGTCAGTCAGCCATTAGTTCTGGTCCAACGCCAGCCAGATTCTCGTTTAAAATCTCGGAACTCGTTCATAGAACCGTAGTCTTTCTCCCGACTGAAAATAACACCCTGTGGCAAAGTCATCCAAAGTACAGGTCTTTCATATAACCGTAGTTTTGTTCTCGACTGAAAATAACAATCTGCGGGAAAGGCATTCAACATAATTTTCCTTCATAAAACCGTAGTATTGTTCCCAAATCAGAATAACACTCTGCGGGAATGTTATTCAACACCATGTGTCCTTCATAGAACCGTAGTTTTGTTCTTGACTGAAAATAACACTTTGCGAGAATGTCATTCAGCACAATTATCCTTCATAAAACCGTAGTATTGTTCCTTAATGAGAATAAAACCCTGCAAGAATGGCATTCAATACCATGCGTCCTTCATAGAACCGTAGTTTTGTTCTCGATTGAAAATAACATCTTGCGGGAATGTTATTCAACAAAATTACCCTTCATAAAACTGTAGTATTGTTCTCAAATGTAAAAAAAAAAAACATCCTATAGGAATGTCCTTCAACATCATCGTCATCAAATAACCGTAGTATTATTTCTCACTGAAAATAAAACCTTGTAGGTAAGTCCTTCAGCACAATTGAACCAAGTAGAACCGTAGTCTTGACTCCTCACCGAAAATAACAGTCCGTGGGAATGTAATCCAACAGACTGAGTTTCATTTAAACTCACGTCTGTGTGGGAAGCAAAATATAATATTGGAAGTAATAAGACCTTGAAATAATCTCCACTCTTATCGAGATGTGCTTTGTTAGTGGATTTTGTAAGATAGCATCTAATATCATAATTCTGTTCGGTACAGCCGTTTAATGTCATTAAAAATACTAGTAACTTAAGACCTTTCCATCTTAACTTCTTATAAAATAGAAAGTAGCTCATAAAAATCTGTTTGGGGTTATGGTGTCAAATCTGAATGGTTTACAATATGGATATTTTAAAAATGTATTTTACTTAATGTTAAAGCGTTAAAGAATGACATGTGGAAAAGAACTAGATGGGCCAAAAATAGCCGTGTAAAAAACTAAATATAAATATTATAACCAGTGGCAGCTCGTGTATAGGCACTGCGGAACTGCAGCAACCCCTATTTCCACTTGATATTATCGATAGCATTTAATATAATGATTCCTTTTTTCTTTAATTCTTTCTTTATTTTTGTAGTACAATATATATTCCTTAAGCTTAATGTCAGTACTTCAGTAGCCATCACCCATTTTATTAAAAATATATAAAAATATTTGTATGGAACTGTGCGCTTCACAGTGCCAGCGACGTGGTGTTTGACTGTTGTGCTCATGCGCAGATAGGAGGGGAGTGGAGAGGAAGGCGGGACTGCCAGGTAGAGAGCGCACTGTTGCTATCGCAGTGCCGGCTCTGGCGTGATGGTGGAAGGAAGTGTTGTTTTTTTTACTCAGCGTGTGTTGGGCTTAAAAACCGTGTACCATATTCTTAAATGTGATAAAGTGTAGAAGAGTGTAGAGTATGATTATTATTCTGCTTCCAGCTATTCTATTTGATTCATTTTTTTCTGTTCTTTTATTTAACAGAAAGACTAAATGCGCTTGCAATACTTCCAGTGGAGAAACATTTCCTCAATTGTCATCCAGAGATCAAGGAGAAAATTATTGAACTTTTTGCGCAAATTAAAACAAGATTATGGATTTCATTTTTAAATGAATAGTTCAAGCTTGAACTGTAACAATTTAAGTTAAAGTAAGTAAAAAATACTTGAGTTTTCTTTTGTTAAGAGGTTATCAAGTTCCTGAATAAATTTTCTTTTTTTATATATATATTTTTTTTCCTTTTACACAATTTTAAAACAAAGGCTAAAAATTTTCTGGAGCAGCACCCCCACTAATTTTAGCTACGAGCCGCCACTGATTATAGCTCATATTTTCTTAATATTAATCATTATAACACAAAACTGTGGGCACGTGGTAGTGTCATATTGTCTAGTTTGCTGGTCATGGGCGTGATGGGGTAATTTTTTCTAATTTTTTTTTTTTTGCAATCTTCTTGTAAACAAAATCGGGTGTACCCCAATTTTCTTGCGAATGGACCTGTATGATAGTTATAGTATGTTACTAATCTACTTTAATGCCAAGTCATACATCAAGTAATTTGATCTTCAGCTGTCATTTTTAATAGTTATAAATACGTAGTTTTAGTTTGACTGAAAAAAATGTGTTTATAATTTCTCAAAGTTGCTTCAAATGTCAATTCGTAAGAAAATTAAGGTATAGTTTACATCCAGGGTTGTCCTTAGCAGACGTGGGGCACTGGAAAGACTTTGTTTGTGGGCCCCCCAGATACCTGCTATGCTTGTTGGGCCAAATATTGTTTTCCTCGAAGAAATATTGTTCTTTTTTTGGATATTTTTCTTTTTACAGGAAAATGTTATCCCTTGTCAAGTTGAAAATGTTGGATGGAAATAGTTTTGTGGTAATACAATAGCGTTTAGTATATTTATAACTATTCTTAGTAGCCTACTATATGTAAAATAATAAAAGCAACAAAAGGGATCCACAGATTTGATTTTGCCAAGTACTTCTCAACATATTTCGGAAAAACATAATACATATGTATATGAACGGCACATAATCCCCGCCAAATGTTTGTTTTAACCTATTCTAAAGAAAACATCAGACTCAACAGTAATTTATATTGTCAGCCTTTAAAATTTCGCAGAAAGTATTATTTAAAGATAGTACTCGCTAATAACTGGTTTAAAACCGGTACCGCTTATCAATCCCGTCCCGCAAATTGACGCCAGTTCTAGTCACTATGGAGTCATGGTTGCGTTCTGTGAACGTGTTCTTCAGAAAAAGTTGTTTTTGTCGAGTTCCTGTTGTCACATAAATCTCGATGTAGGTCAGGGAACTTTCCGCCGAAGATAGGCGTTTGTTTGGAAACGTGACAACTTTGGACGGGAAATATCCGCGTGATTAGCTGGCGTAGCGTTCTGGAACAAGTCTCGGGTTCAATTCTAAATTCAGGTATATCTCAATATTTGTTATTAACTCATTAATCTAAGGGATAAGGATGAGAAAGGCTATTATTATTATTATTACCGCGCCTTACTACCCGTTCGGGTTTATACGCACTTACGCTAATGTGTAATGGTAGGGTGATTGTGAGATGAAATGGAGGACCTACAGTTTAACGTGGGATCCGAACCACTCTGAAGGCCTGGTATTCCCCACATTCACAAGTTGTGATTAATTCACGTCTTGTCAGAGGTGAAGGAAGGGTTTGGTGTTCAGATAAATCTGTGCTGGAACCGAGTATTGAACCCCGGCCGCCAGCACAGAAGTCTGACACCTTACTCCTAGACCACCAGGTCACCCTACGATGAGTAAGGCTGTTTGGAGGAAATATACCTGCACTATGTGGTAATCTAGCCTCACTGTATTCGACCAAGATTAGAGCCTGACATTTTTATCATTGGTGATCTAACCTTTTGCGAGCCGAGCGGCTTAGACTGTGTGAGATCACAAGTTTATTTGACTGTTTGGAAAAATAAGTAGATGATGCATTGGGGGGGGTGATGAATGGGTTGATGGATGGCTGGATGAATGGTTGAGTGGATGGGGTAAGTGGGTAAATGGGTGAGTGGGTAAATGGGTGAGTGGGTGTATGTGTGGGTGGGTAGATATATGAGTGGGTGGATATGTGAGTTGGTGGATATGTGAGTGGGTGGATGTGTGAGTGGGTGGATATGTGAGTGGGTGGATGTGTGAGTGGGTGGATATGTGAGTGGGTGGATATGTGAGTTTGGTGGATATGTGAGTGGGTGGATGTGTGAGTGGGTGGATATGTGAGTGGGTGGATATGTGAGTGGGTGAATAAGGGGATAGGTGGGTGTATGTGTGGGTGGGTTGATGAGGGGATAGGTGGGTGTATGTATGGCCGGGTTGAAGTGTGGATGGGTGTGAGGTTGTATGTACTGTATGTGTGGGTAGGTGGATGTGTGGGTGGGTAGATGGTGAGTATGTGGATGAGTGGCTGGGTGGGTGAATAATTGGTTCGATGTGTGGGTATGTGTATGAGTGAAAGCGACTTGGTAGTTGTATGGATTAATGAATGTATACATGTGTGCGTGTGTGTGTGTGTGTGTGTGTATGTATGTGAATATTGGTGTAGTTGCTAAGTAATAGACATTGATCAAAAATATTTTTTCAGCCCTTTTAGTTCTTGTAGTATTTAAATTCGATAGGTGTAGCAATTGAGTCTTCTGACTCTGACTTGGGAGATCTATATTCAATCCAGACTGAGTGTATTTGGAGTCGAATTTTTCAACCAGTGACTTATCTTCCTCTCTCTAATCAGTTTATTGAGTTTTTCCATAAAATTCATACTACCCATCCAGCGCTGTTAAATATTTAGTGTACATTTTAGATAGCTTGAACAGGTAATAAAAAGCATAGTGTTACAAAACACAATAAATATTCGAGTGGTTTTACGTGGCCCATCACCTTGTTTAAGTGGGTAAGGTAGTTGACCACAAGCTTAGAGAAACTTAAGTCGATTCTTATTCTTTTTTTAATGATTATAAATTATATGTTGTAAACATTTAGAACACCACTATTATATTTAAAATGCACTTTCCTGTAACAAGGTCATATCAGCAGATGACTCAAGACTAATAGGATCTTCACCGGTGGACACGCGGACAAAGTCACTAGTCTTGTTTGGATCGGGTTTCTGGGGACAGGGGAGGTTTGGGTTCAAGCCACGTACGGGCGCATCTTGGTGGATTTTTCTTGATTATTTCCCACCTCAGTTCACGAAACTCTGGTACTATTCCTGTAAATTACACCATCATCTCTACCCATTAATGTAAAATATGCGGATCATCTGAAAGGGTATTTAAGACGGGATTCGTGTTGAAAATAAAAGGGATAAGCCCTCATTCTCAAAATGTATTTATTATAAATTTAATAGCGTCCTTTTTTCACTCCCCTCACCCCCTTTTCTTTCAAGTGAACTCGGGTACAAAAATAACCAATTTGGAAACGGTTACGCTGGTTCAAACAGGGAAAATAGGGGCAATACTAATTTTCCCGCGACGTTGTAACCTAGAAAAAATATAGAACACTAGGAAGTTTAATATTAAGATGCTGGCCATCTGTTTGCGAATTTGTGGCATAGAGAAAAGAACTGTTTACTAAACAGTGAGGCATGAGGCCTGGACCCCCCGTTAAGAGGCGTAGCAGTTCAATTGAGGAGCAACGAGGTCAGGTATGACGTCAACAGCATCTGTGAATAGCAATAAATTGACTTCAATTAAAATTGGTTCTCTGGAGGAAGGGGGGAATGGGGAGGGAATACCTTTCATGTAAGCAAGAATCGAAGAATGAGTACGTAAGCAAAAAAAAATCGTCATGTTCGATAAAAGAGTAAAAGTCAAATATAAAGGCGATATTTATACAACATAATAAAACTTTATAAATTTATCTGATTACCAAACCCTTCCTTCACCTCTGACAAGACATCTTGTGAATGTTAGGAATGCCAGGCCTCCACTGTGGTTCGGATTCCACGTTAAACTGTAGGTCCTCCATTTCATCTCACAATCACCCTACCATTACACATTAGCGTAAGTGCGTATAACCCGAACGGGTAGTAAGACGCGGTGCTAATAATAATTTATAAATGTGACTTAGTACTTTAATGCTCTGAATATGGATATATGCTAATACCAAACTATTTTGACACTTTTAAAATGAATCAAAATTAAATCTAGAATAGATTAAATTGATAATCACAAAACTTTCAAAATAGTTGACACCTTATATACATATATATGCCCACCTTGGTGGTCTAGGTTCAAAGGGATCACCTCAGGACCCCATGTTCGTGGGTTTAAACCCATCTGAGGTAAATGGATATCTTCTATATCGATAGAAATCCGCAGCACAGCTTTCTTCGGAGGGGAAGTAAAGACGTCACGTCAGTCCTATGTCGATTGTGGCATGTAAAAGAAACCTGTAAGGTATCTGAAAATACCTTTCCCAGCAAAAAAACTTGTGGGTTCCTTCTCGATCACTTGTAGAAATTCGTGGGGTGGGTGAGCTGATAACCCACTCCAAAAAAAATAATAATTTTATAACACTGTAAGACGATTTTTAAAATTACTTAAGAATTTACGGATTTTGTTTCAATGTCATCTCTTTAAAACCCGCTGAATAGAACGTAAATATATTAACAAGGAAAATCCTATCTTGACTTACCATGACGTCACAGGTAGGTAGCGTCCTTAAAGCGCAGAGCACGAAAAGGCAAATTAGTAATAATCCCACTCACGTTCAAAACCCCTACCAACTCCGTACGTTGGATGATTGAAAGCCTCCTCCACAGTACTCTGTGGAATTGTTTCTTATGAATGGTTTTGTTTACGTTTTGGAAGAGTCACAAATATAAACTAACCTTCATCTTTTTATATATATGGCAATAAATGGGTGAACAGGACAGTATCATTTTTCTGTCCAAGAAAGAAGTTTATCCGTCGTCAAAGGTTCCTATTTACGATTCTTCCATGTAGCTCTTATATTTATATGCTGGGATTGTATTTTACAGTAGCCCCATGGCTTCTTTGGTGCTGACTGACAGCTCACAGCTGACAGCTGACGGCTTTGAAAAGTTACCAGATCAAATTATGAATTCCTACGCCGAGCCATTTGATCTGCAAAAACATGTGTTTAGCAGCTGTCACTTCTGACTGTCAAAATTTAGGTATATACCTAAATGTTGACTGTCAGAAGTCAGCTGTGAGCTGTCAGTCAGCACCAAAGAAGCCACGGGGCTACTGTACTCAGGTATACGCATGAAGGGACTATTAATTAAGAACTATTCACAACTGCGCGATAAAATTTATATGTAAAATACGAAACCATAAGAAGCAAACGACTTACGTGATGTTCCCTAAGTTCCAGCTACAAGCTCTACACTATTACTGGACAGTTTGCCTACTTCACTTGTTCAGGCGTATATGTACACAAGAAGAGTGGTTTAAGTCTCATAATTAATAAAATATTTTCAGCAATCTTAAGTTTGGTTTGATGTAATTTCTATCCATCCAGTGCTGGGCATATACTCATCCTTTCAGCCGGTTATTGTCATTTGCACCATCTGGTAGAAATCTCCTGTACTAGAAGAGTTCATGAAATGCTGTGGATCCCCGTTGCTTTCCACACTGAATTTCTCTGATCAAGTGCTAAAAGGCCTACCAATTCTGTAGGAAACGATGCTGTTTTTGTTTGTTGTTTGTCAGAGCGTTCGGGCTATACGCATGTGTATTTATTACTCCAATGTGTTAGGTATGATAAAGAAAAAGATTTAGATGAAATGTATCAACATTTTCGTGGAGGGAGAGGGTAAAACCATTTAAGAAAAAAAAAACTCCTCACTCTTGATCAGGATTCAAGCCCCAATCTCCCCATCATCGACAGCCTAATCTAAGGTGAGAGTGACCCTTTAGAACATTAGACCACCAAAACGGGTCCCTGGTTATATAAATGAATATATTTTATAGGTAATTTTTTGATAGTTTTTTTTGTCAAAACTTTCTGGAAGCAACGTTCGTGAAATCTTTTGAATCCAACATTAGTTCTTCATTAACATGTTTGTTTTTCATTAAATTAATTAATAATTATTGGTTGTGTGTGTACATTTATAAGAAAAATGCACAATTTATTTAAATATCAAACTCTTTCCTAATTTATTCATCCACGTAATGTATCCAACTCGACGTGGAATTACTGTGAATTTCACCCATTACCTTCGCTCGTGCATCAGTTTTCTGCGATCCGGCGTCCAGTTCTATTC
>CABFVX010000524.1:16723-39056 GCA_902151425.1 Timema shepardi | reverse complement strand
CCCCCCCCCCCCAACCGAATTCTAATCACTAGTTTCGGTGAAAGTGTGAGGCTAGTTTTAAGACAGGGTTGGTAAGCCTGTGGCAAGAGAGAAGATTTTCTTGACACGCTGTATTCATTGCTGCCCAAAGTTTGTATTTACTGATTGACCAAGTTTAATATCAATATTAAATAAATTTTGAACCATCGCTTGGATATGTTTACTACAGTCGCCATTAACTATATTGTACAGCTCTTACTGTTTCTAGCCTGTGGCTTGGATCAGTTTTTTTATTCAAGCCTTATATTTTCAACTACCGGCTTGCCAGGCCTGTCGTAGCTTCATATGCCTTATAATCCAACTTAAGGCTAGGACAAGCACAACATCCAGCCCCCAGCCGTTATTCATCACTGTGAAAGAGTAAACCCACATTTCACAAATGATAAACTTTTCGGCCATGTCAGGAATCGAATCCGGGACTCTTATCTCAGTGGACAGGCGTGCTATCAACAGAGCTAAGGTGTCGGATTGCCCTTCATGATTGTATTATCTATTTATTAAACATATTTTATGGTAATAATATAATTATAAAATGTAGATACTAACCATAATTTATAATATAATAATTAGAGTACACTATAATTAATTATGAGGAAAAACGGAACCAATAGTCAATTTTTCTACTAAAAACTCTAATGGGCATGCGAAATAATTTCTATAAAAGTTATCGACAAACCGGGCATCCCTTTCAAAAAAAAATATAGAGCATAGAGATGAAAAAGGGTGTTTACAAGTACTTCTCAACCTACAAGACACGTATTATTGATGGAGGGAGAAAAGGAGAGATGCATCTTGGGAAATCTCTTCCCATGAACGAAAACCTCTCTTTCTCTAGTGAACATTTTCTTTGTCCGAAACACCTCAACAATAAAAATAAGTTTCCAAGAATTACCCTTCAACAGGAATATTATTAGGCTGTAAAATGCATTGTATGCAGAATAAGAAACATTCTATGGGACGAAGATGGGGGGGATTTTATATTACTTTTATAAAAAAAATATCAGGAAAATAATTTTCAAAAAACTGACGTGTATTTGTTACCACATAGCAATGGCGTACCCAGGAATTTACTTCTGGGGAAACGGTTATTTATCATTTGGAAGTTACATGGTAAAATTGAGAAAAGTACAATTTTATCTCGAATTGAGTTAGTGCTTCCATCTGATAGACAATCGTGAGATATTTTTAATATATTTTAGATTATGGTTCAAAGAGGTATTTGTCATGTTATTTAAATAATAAAAAGTATTTGCCTGGATCCTTGTGGAGTTTGATGCTATTTTTCACTACTCCCCTACCCCCTTATTAGGAAATTAGGGTAAATTTTAATGGGTGGAGCGATATATGTAGGGATGGGAATCTATAATCCTTAAACCTTCAAATCCTTAAGAATATTATAAATTCGAGGATTCTATAAATTATCAGATTCAAGATTTGAAAAAAAAAGTGATCAAATTTTGAATTGAAATTTTTTGGTTAAAATTAACATTTTTAATTTGGTAGTTCATATTCAAGCTATACATGGGTTTTAAATCTTGCTATCCGTTTCAAAATGACCTTCACTCAAAAAGTATTTTGTTTTTTTTAACTCATTTCAAGTAATTTGAATTTAAAATTCTAAACATTTGATTAAGTACCTATAGAACATTTTATTAATGTTGACATCTATTGTGAGACTGTCATCTTAAACCTTGTGATCTATGAATATAACGTACTATTGAATATAGTATTCATTTGTTTTTTAACTTAGTCAGCAAAGAAAAATATAAACTTCATTTCCGAGGAGAAATTTTAGGAGATATTTAAAACTGAAATACAAAAAGAAAACTTAAGACTGTAATAACGATAACAAAACGACTTCATTCTTAACATGATGGGTTGGTGTTTTTTAATGGGAAGGAGCGGGTTTTACTGTTCACAGGACTACTATTATTATATTATTTGTTATTTAAGAAGTACAAACAATACATTATTTTTTATTTGGGAGATACAAATATCAATCTTGATTCGTTAGCCAACACCAAAGTCTACTCAATTTTTTCTACTACATTACCCTTTAAGCCTGCTAAGTAAGTCTCAACGCAGAGAAAGGATTTAGTAATTCGAGAATCTCATTTGCTCTGAGTGTTCCTCCATTTTTTGGGGCAAAGAAGTCACCGATAAGAAGTCTCATGAGACGGGTACAAGGGGAAGGAAGTAAAGATAAAACAGAGGAATAAAGAGAAAGCTTAAAGGAAGGAGAGGTCGAGCAGTTTCTTTTACTTCGCCATTTTCTTTCAATTTAATTCAACTTTACCAGCTTCGGTGGTCGAACGGTTTAAGGCATCACTCTACCAATAAACTTAACTGCCAATGATGGGTAATTCTGGCCAGTGTTGATCTTTTTTCTAAATGGTTTCGCCTCCTCCCGCCCTTATTCTTAACACATGAGCGTAATTATTTCATAAGCTTGTAGGTCACACGGGTAGCGATACAAGTTGACAAAAACTAAATTTACGGTGTTTCGATTTGAAAATATATCGAATAAGAAGTTCATGTACTGTACTTGTAATGGAATTGACAGTCAGTCACGTGGTGTAGTGGTCAGTGCACTTAGCTATGAACCTAGGGGTCCCAAGTTCAATTCCCGGCTGGTACCTTGGGTAGTTTTCCTGAAAAAGGAATTATCTCAACGGTCTCCAAGGTTTGGTTAATTAGTCTTATGTTAGGTTAAGTGTTTCCACTGGTTCCACACCCTCATACCATCACCATCACCTCATATCATCGGGACATAGAAAGACCCTCCTAAGACGTACATTAGTCACAACTTGTGAATGTGTGGAATGCCGGGGCTCCACCGTGGTTCGGATTTCACGTTAAACTGTAGGTCCTCCATTTCATCTCACAATCACCCTACCATTACACATTGGCGTAAGTGCGTACAACCCGAACGGGTAGTAAGACGCGGTGCTAATAATAATAATAATAATAATAATAATAATAATAATAATAAAGAGCCTCCACTTAAAGGTTGTGCAGTTAGTACATTCGGGCGTCCTTTGAACAACGGTACATTAGTACTGGATAATCTTTCCACGAACTGGGTAACGAGTGATGTAGCCGAGACGCACAAAGTTATAATAATATTAATTGAATCGACTGATATGAATCTAATTTATTTTTCACATCCTTATTATTCGCGTTTTACATATGTAGATTAATGTTGGGATTTTTTACTGGCTACTGGGCTTCACCTGATTGTTGTAAATGTTATTAGATCAGTGATTTCCAACTTTTTATCACGGTTTGAACCCAATTTTTGTCTTTGAGACCATAGCTACTCCTTGATAACCTACAAGAGCTCATATCCTAGTTTTTAAATTAGTACTCTCAATGGATATTGCCACTTGTCTGGGCTATGCGCTTTTAATTACACTTGTGGGACGGGTAGAATTTAGAGGGAATGTACCTTTATTTTCATGGAGGGAGAAGGGTAAACCCATTTAGGAGAAATCAGCCTCCCTACCACTGGTCGGAATTTGAATCCTGATCCCATAAACGACCAACCAAATGAAAGTGTGTGCTTGCTTTAATTAGTGAGCATTGCTTCTATAACTTCCTATAATCATTTTTATCCCTTTAAAATGTAAACATAAAACGCTAACAAGTATTGCGACCCCGCAAAGAACATGCCCGACCCCTAAGGGGATCATATCCCCAAGGTTGTAAATCATTGTATTGTATATACCCTTTGTGTTGGTTTGTAAGAACTCATTTGTATGTTGTGTAATGTATCTACTATTGTTGTTAAGAGTTATTGACCCTTAAAGGTTCATTTGTTTAGATAATGCATAGGGAGAAGAGTTAGGAAATGTTTCATATTAACTCTAAATCAGTATTTAACAGTATATTAAAAGGTGACCTGGCGGTCTAGGGGTAAGGTGTCAGACTTCTATGCTGGCAGCCGGGGTTCAATCCTCAGTCCCGGCACCGATTTATCTGATTACCAAACCCTTCCTTCACCTCTGACAAGACATCTTGTGAATGTGGGGAATNGATTTATCTGATTACCAAACCCTTCCTTCACCTCTGACAAGACATCTTGTGAATGTGGGGAATGCCAGGCCTCCACCGTGGTTCGGATCCCACGTTAAACTGTAGGTCCTCCATTTCATCTCACAATCACCCTACCATTACACATTAGCGTAAGTGCGTACAACCCGAACGGGTAGTAAGACGCGGTGCTAATAATAATAATAATAATAATAACAGTATATTAAACAATTGTTTTTAAAGCTAATTAACTAAATAATTAGAAGAAATAATAGTATTCTAGCCTTGAGTCCCCAACTTATTAAAATACCGTCCTAAGCTGGCTTCAAAGTTCCTCAAGTTTCCACCTAAGATAGCGCCACCAGGATGGCTATCGCGAACAGTTGCCCCGACACCAAGGTAACAAACACCACTCTTAGAAGTTAGAAAGGAGCAGATAGCCTCCAGAAAACATAAACACTCATGAAGCATTCTAAGGACATTACGAACAGGGAAGGGAAACCGTCCGTACCCCCTTCATCCACCGGACAGAAGTCTCTAGAAAATTCCCTAGTACACATTACCTGGCCCCTCTTCTTTCAGACACTTTCACCCTTCATACCCAAAACAACGTTTTCCCTCCCAACACTTGTCGAGGTCCTCTGAGCCATTACACCCCGAACCCTTCAGTTCTAGATACTCAGATTCCCCTGAGATCGAATGAAATGGGACCTCGCGTTCTTTCTGCGCCAAGACGACTCACCTTTCGAGGAAAACGATATCCCGGCGCCTAAGCAGCAACACATCAGTTACCTTCTAACCCAGCCAGAACACCACACCCGAAACAAAAATAAATAAATGAAAGCGTGTATAGCTACTTTTACAGCTGTTAAATATGGTCCAGTATTTGGTATTGAACTGCATGTATACCTCGAAATCCTTCCCGCACCCATGGGGGTATGCTCACCACAGTTTGATAAACACTGGTCTAAGGTAATCGGGTTCAATACTGGGTGGTACTGACAAAGCTATACCCTAATTTTCTTACGAATGAACGTTTCAGATAGCTGGGAAATGCTACTACAGACTGTTCACGATAGGTTTTTACCGGGACGACAGTTGTGTTGCCAACACTTGTAAAAGATCACTGTTTTGTTATAAATGTAAAGATCTTTAATTACCTGTTATATATTACATTTAAAATAATGTAAACTTAAGTTTTCTCATACTATTACAATTTTTTAAATAATTTCTTTTTATCCAACTCGAAACAATATTTTAAACACAATTAAAAGTACTTATTTTTCGTTTTGGAACGTTACTGATTTTGTGTAATATAGTGCACACATCAATACCTTTTAATACAGGCATCGTATTTACTTAAAAAGGAGAAAATTGTTGTAATTTTTTTTACATACAATAAATGATTTTATGAGTATTTTATCTTATTTTGAAATATTTAACTGAATAAAATATTTTCATCAACTGCGTGCCTGCATCATTGTAAACAACTTGTTTGCCGTCATGTTCAATCATATGGTTTAAATTCGTCAGTCGCCATATTGAGGCTATGTTCGTTAGAAGTTTTTGTGAAAGTGGTGTTAATTTTTTTTAAGTGGAATAAAACGATTAATAAACTTTGTGTCCGACCTAAAATAAATATATAAATAATATTGGCCTAAATTACTGTGTGTTAACTATCACATTAATATATTACCATCTGTTTTCATTACAGTCATCCAAAGGGATAGATGTCAGCTGTTGGCGTAGTGATATATATTAGGGATAACTTCTAGTAACATTTCGAGCTGTCATCCAGGTAAACTTAGGTCGTGAATGAATTATAAATACCAGTGTAAGTTTAAATCTACAGCTCAATACATTTTATTTTTATTTTATCTTGACCACTCAAAGAGAGAAGTGTTTTAATCGTTAAGAAAATCGTGATTTTGATAATGTCGACGTTTCATGACTCCCTGAAACCGAAAGAGTTGCTTTCACGACCGAAAAATCTGTTGACCATGGCTGGGTTTGAACCCTGAGACAAGCCCTTTATTCCAAGACCACCGATGTCAACGTGTAGCATTTTCAGAAATAACTCGTTCTCAAGGTAAATAATAATAATAATAATAATAATAATATTTAGCACCGCGTCTTACTAACCGTTCGGGTTACACGCTTTAAGTACTAATTACTCTAATGGATTAGGACTTGGGAAGGTTGAGTTAGAGGAAGTGAACCCGCATTTGCGTGGAGGGAGAGTGGAAAACCATTTAGGGGAAAAACCGTTCTCCCGACCGAGATTAGAACCTCGATCTCCCCGTCCTCAGCAGTCGAGCTTCAACACGACAAGCGCGTTAGCCAACTACGTCACCGAGGCGGGTCTCAAGGTATTCTTCACTCATAATTTAAGGCGGCTACAACCGTAATTATCGAACTATAATAGCTTTGATATTTAATCCATAATAATTTATTTGGAATACACCCTCCTCGTTATGATTCATTTGATTAGATAGTTAAAATATGTAATAGCAAGTAACCGCCACGCTGTCCGAGCGTTAGTGGCATACTACCTAACTTTGAACTATGTCAGGAATCGGTTCGACTCCACAATGGGCTCATTCGAGGAGGATTTTCTCAGTCAGTGTGGTTTTAGATTATCTTTATCCATCCTTCTAGATGTATGATGGCGTATTTTCTTTAAGAAAGTCAGTTTACTTCTTTTGTACGAGCTTAAGTTTCTAGTCACACGTTTAAAGTGTCAGACCAGCTATTCCTTGGAAGGTCATTGCCCCGGCTCGATTCCCGGTTGTGTACATTGAAGCTGATTCTTTCCAGACAAATGTTGATTCATTTCCCTAAAATTCCTTTTCGTAGTCCTTTTTTTTTTCAGCACCAGGTCTTTACTACCCGTTCGAGTTATACGTCTATGTACTAATTAGGATAATGGGTGAATAATTAGAAAGGTTGAATTTAAAGAGAGTGTACCCGCATCAGGGTGGAGAGAGAGTGGGGAACAGTTTTGTAAATCTACCCCAAGTAACCCGTGATCAGGATTCAAACCCCAATCTCTCCGTTATCGGGCCAGTCTTACACACGAGTGACGCCTTAGACCGGGGAGCTCCGACGTTTTTCAACCCAAGGGCCAAATATGATTATCAGTTTGCACCGTGAGTCGAAGATATATTAAGTAATTCCATCAACTTAATATAAGCCAACGAACAACACTTAATAAACAAATTACTTGCATTATATTTAATATGAATTGTATTTTTGGTTGGTAGAATATTTCAAATTTTACTGCCAAAAAGTTTTTGTTTATCTCCCAAAAATGTGTTTTGAAATATGAACGCACACACAATTTTACAAACAACTTATCCTTATAAATATGTATGCATTCATATTTTTTATTAATCCAATAAATGAATAGAATGCTATAATGGCCTTCATTCACATTTGCCACCCAGGGTCCTCCCTTCAATTTCCCTCCAGAATACGGTGAGGGCCACATTTTCAGTGATCCAGTTGGACCACGCCACCTGGACCATGTTGGACGCCCAAGTGGGTGGCTAGTAGGTTGTGAAGCAGAAAGAAGTATTCTCTTATGTGACTCGACTCGTGTCATTCGGCAGTCCCATGTGGTTCGCGTGTGTGGGTGTATCGTAAACAAACTCCTCCCGACCGATAAAAGTCGGCCTTCCCGTTTCCACCCTCAAACGAGACATCAAGGACTCAATTGACGTCTTCTGATCGAAGTTCTCGGCCTTGTTGTGGGGACTACTAGGACTGTTGACTACAACCTAGGGGCCGTGAGACCCTACTACTTGAGGTGGCTTAAATATTTACAGATAAAAATAACTCCGAAGCGATCTAGAATATACATTTGTCTTAGAGAAATGTATTTAATTAAATAATGTATTATAATATATTCAAATGTTTTTATGTTTTAAAACATTAATTCATTTCAACGCATCCCTATACGCAGCTATGTGCACGCAGACTGAGTCCTAGGTCTCGTCTGACCTGTATTTCTGGTGTCGGGAAGACAGGGGCTCGAATCCCAGCTGGGTGTAATGAGGTGGTTTTTTTTACTTGCTTCTACAACATTAACCATAAAAGGCCGAACTTGTGATCTCACTGCAAAAAAAATAAGAGAGAGTCTTGACCATGAGATCGACCCTGCCGAGCTAATAGATGGCGCGTGGATCGCGGTGATCTTGAGGCTTCCAAGGGAGAGGCGTCGTGACCTTAATTGCGACGTTGATGGGCTTATAAAATGGCGCACTACTGAGCGCTGATATCTAAACGTCATGACCTTGAGATCGACCTTGCCGGGTCTGTAGAAACTAATATTATTTCGTGACGCATCTCTCACTGATAACCTTGAGGGACAGTTGAGGGAGAAGGGCTGCAAAATGGACGTGTACAATGACGGTTTGAGCGGGGGTGTAATTAACACACAGTGTGTTTTATTTCGTTGAATAATCAATCTCGCATCTTGCTGCCCTGGGGGAAGATTACATAGATAACCATGGGGCTGGGGTTCATTTATTTTCAGTGTATGTTTATTAATGTAAAAAAAAGTTGATGTTTAGTAAATCTATTATTATAAACAAACAATACTTTCTACCCTCTGAGGTTGCTTCTTATAGATTATCCACACCTTCATTTCATTTCATTTCACACACTACTAATGCCCGATGGTGGCTTTTTTTTTAAGGTAATTTGTAAGTGTTGTCCCCCAAAAGCCCTTTGAGGGTAGTGTGTGAATTGTCCTCGGCAAAAATATGTTTTGTTAAATATGATTGATTATCATGTTTATAAAAAAATATGTTTGCAATATTAATAAGCACCAATTTAATAGATGTGAGTTTTTTGTTAAATCTAACTTAAAGTTTATCATTACAGATATTAGGTTACAAGGTAATTTATAAGATTTACAAAATTTGATCATCTAATCTCCCTAAGAAAAGCTTACAAGTCTCGAACGATTTGAATCTAATGACGGACGGTGATTGTACATTGAAGTATATACAAGTTAGCCATAATATGATTTCCATATGAAGCCCGTTATTTGAAAATTGGAATCACATCTTACCACAATGGTAGGAAAAACTATTATTATAGTTGTATTTATATTCTTAGTTCGTTTAATTAATAATGTAGAGATAAATTATACAGTAATCCATAAGGGAGTGTTATTAAAAGCTTTTGATAACGTTTTAATTATTAAATCAATTGAAACATAATTATTTCTACAATGCGGAATTTTAATTAAGAGCATGCATCACTTACCAATTAACTCCGTGATGGAATCGGCTAGAAATCCTAAATTTACACGATTAATATTGTAAGTGGATCATTTCTAATTAAACATTAATGGAAATAAAGAGTTGATAGAAGTTCCTGATATTGAACATTGTTGTAATATTAAATGATATTTGAATAAATCTGCATTGAAAAGGCCCTTTATTTTTACCATTTTAGAGTGGCTTCACAGATAAGTATTGTCCCTAAATCTTTATTCTCTGATAATAGGGACATACTGTAGTTATTAACAACAAAAAATGTGTCGCTTTGTCCCCATCGTCACCGCGGAACATTTCCGAATAATCTTTCAAATACGAGCCGGGTGACCTGGCGGTCTAGGAGTAAGGTGTCAGACTTTTGTGCTGGCGGCCGGGGTTCAATCCTCGGTCCCGGCATAGATTTATCTGATTACCAAACCCTTCCTTCACCTCTGACAAGAAATCTTGTGAATGTGAGGAATGCCAGGCCTCCACCGTGGTTCGGATTCCACGTTAAACNGGTCCCGGCACAGATTTATCTGATTACCAAACCCTTCCTTCACCTCTGACAAGAAATCTTGTGAATGTGAGGAATGCCAGGCCTCCACCGTGGTTCGGATTCCACGTTAAACTGTAGGTCCTCCATTTCATCTCACAATCACCCTACCATTACACATTAGCGTAAGTGCGTATAGCCCGAACGGGTAGTAAGACGTGGGGCTAATAATAATAATAATATTAATAATAAATACGAATACATTGCGCACGTTTCTGGCATATAATAGGCGTTTTCTTTTTCCGTTTACTTTCATACCTCGTGCGCGCGCACACAAACGAGCCGAGATGAGTTGGATCTGCTATGATGGACGCTCTTATTGTTGGTTGTCGGTGTAAACAGGGTAGTTCACTCAAATTGTACAAACATTTTAAACTAATCAAATTTAGGAAAAAAATTATTTGTTACTTCCGCAACATAAAGCGCCAAAGTATACCCTCGTTATCTGATAAGACTTTTAAAATATTTTCGAAGTCATAATTAAATAATTCACTTATTATAATTTAATTTATATTCAAAGTAATATTTTGTCAAGTTAAATGATATTTATAAGAAAAAAAATGTTGCTTGGCTAGCGAGTGCACAAATTTAAATGTAACAAAAATATATAATGAAATTGAAGAGAATTCCGAGTATTTAAAGTTACCTAAATACATTATATGATTTTGTTGCTAATTTACACGTTTTAAATACAAAGCCAGTTGTATGACAAGTTAAAAATATTTCCCTCCTTTGATTTAAATTGGATGCCAAAATTATTTAGAATGAAGTACGTGCATACTAAACTTTTGTTTAAAAGCGTCTTAACTTTGTGAGTGGGCAGTTAATTGCTGAGACGAATAAAACTTGTGGAGCAAAAGTACACTCACCTAATATAAAGCTTGACAATATAAAGTTGTCTCACTGGTAAATAAAATTTGGTTAACTAGTTTAAGTACACTCACGGATAAATTAATGCTACAAGCATCCCTATACATTGTAAATAAAATTATTATTATTATATTTATCTCAACGTAGGTTGTATAGGCCTATTGCAAAAGTATTATTTTCTCTGATTCCAAGGTCCAATTCCATTAATTCGATAATAAAGAACGGGTGGTAAGACACGGTGCTTAGAAAGAAATATTAAAAGACCCATCAAGGAGGCTACCTCGTTTAGCGAGAAATGGCAAAACAGATGTTCAGCTATAATGCAATATTTAATTCCACAATAACCTATTTCAAGGCCGTAGCCAGCCAATAATTTCGGGGGGGAGAGGGGGTTGGTGGGCACAGCTTCCAATTGCTGGGAGCTAGAAAAAATTCTGAATGATAAACAGTTCTAGAAGCTCTCTGAAGTGGTTTCTTTTCATGGTAAAATAATCCCCTAGCTGCCGAAGGCCTAGAAAATGTCTATATATTAAACACTTTTTAAAGCTATGTGAAGTTTTTTTTATGGTAAATAACCCCCAAAATGCCAAAGGTTAAGAAAATTTCTAAATATTAAACACCTCAATAAAATCTCTGAAGTGCTTTTTACGGTAACACAGCCCCCTAATTTGTATTTGTATCTTAATTTTGATATTGTTTGAACCATAAATAAAACCATATATATTTGGTTCATAAAATTTCACGGGAGATTTGAACCCCCAAACCTCACCCCTGGCTACGGCCTTGCCCTATTTCAAAATATGGTTCACGACAAATAAAGTCGAAAGATTCTAGCAGGACTCTTTTTCATTAATGACTCTATGGTTTGAGTTTTACTAATAGAAAAAAATGCGTATTTTCTATAATTTTTTAAGCATAATAACAGAGCTATGAGACTAGGCTTGATGAAAACTGTCTCTAAATTTAGCCTTCCTCTAACAAATATTTCTCGCTGACAGAGTCTATGACCTTAAAATTAAGGCATATAAGTTACGTCAAAAGCCTGAGGCACCAATAAGCGTTACATTATTGCAAATTATAAAGCCATTAAAACATGTATTGTGTAAGAATTTTAATTATGTCGGTTTATATTTTTATTTAGTTTTAATTTATTCTTAAGTGTTTATTTTGACGCGACCAGCACGCCATGCGGCCAGAGGTCATAATACATTTAATTAATTCTCCATGTATTCATTTTAAACTTATTGTTTTCAACGGACATTGCATTGCGTCGAAGGAAACTCCTAATAATAATAATAATAATAATAACAATACATTTATCAGATCAAGGAATATATTTTTATACCCGGTCTTTGTTCAGATATTCCGTCCACGTTTTAAAACCATTCTGATGAGGTAATTATTTTTTTTACGTCTTCTAAGAGACTCATAATGGCCGCACTGTACAAGGAGGAAAGAAATGGACTCTAGCACGGGTGGAGGGGAGAGAGGCAAGAAGAAGCGAGGTTTTGCATTTTGGATCAAAAAGAACGCGGACTTGTAAAAAAAAAAAGTTCATTGGAATAAAGTATAGTGATGATTACAGGTTTTATTAGTGCCAATCACACCAAAAAGCGTTCCAAACGACAAGAAAATGTGGTAAATCACCTCCATACCACGGCTATGACAAGTGAGTATGTCTGATTCAGTAACAGTTTCAACAATTGATAAAAGACACTACAAAAATCCATTCACATGAGGTGATATCAACCTAAATTTTAGTCGTGATTCATCATTTGTCTTCTACTACAATTTCGACTATTCATTCACCTTTTAAAATGTATTGCTCTAAAATAAAATAATTATATTAATTTCAACTTAATACACCAACAGTAGAATTTTCTTTTAGACGTAATATTCTGTTTCAACAATGAACTCTGGAAAAGAAACTTTTTGCCAGAGTAGTGACTTCAACAAAATGCAATGACCTTATTTAGTATTTATTGTTTTAATGTCCAACGACCAACCTCATTGAGGAAATTGACTATTAATGTATATAGTATATATATTTAAGGATTTCAAATTTGTTTTATTAAATATTTACTTGTTCAATAAGTTCACTTAAACAGTAAAGGTATATTTTCCCCCAACATAGCCCAGAGGTCCTGAGAAAGTCCTGTATTCAATTTTATGCATTATTAATGTTATTTTAAGTTTTACCCTGAGATAATAAATTTTTTGTTGTGAACCCAAATATTGTATTCATTTTAAATCTGAGCTATTCCACCATTCATCTATCACCTATTTTATGTAATTTTTTTATGACGTCACTGGACTTAAAGTTAATAAATAGATAAATGCTTTATTTATATATTTCCCCCCACTTTCCTATTAAAATACACATCCTCATTATTATTAAAGTTATATTAAAGATTATTTTAAATAAATTTTACCAGTTGATACTACATGATAAATTGCTTAATGTATCTATTTATACAATGAAAATATAATAAAAGTAAACTGTTCTTTAATTTATGTGAGTCTACATGGTAACACTGGTCATATTTTACATTGCACAGTGTCATCTCGTGGGTTGTTACCAAGACAAGCCAGTCTTGACTGGACTGTACCAGTAAATTGTTTCCTCCCATTCAGTATCAAACTTGACGTTTAAAACCAATAAATACTCTTTTTTTTTTATCACTGCACCTTACTACCTGTTCAGGTTATTCGCGCTAGTAATAATTATTCTAATAATATAATAATAATATTTAGCACCACGTCTTACTACCTGTTCAGGTTATACGCTTTAAGTACTAATTACATTAATGGATTAGGAGTTGGGAATGTTGAATTAGAGGAAGTGAACCCGCATTTGCGTGGAGGGAGAGTGGAAAACCATTTAGGGAAAACCACCCTCAGTTCACCCGACTGAGACTCGAACCTGGATCTCCCCGTCCTCAGCAGTCGAGCTCAACACGACAAGCGCGTTAGCCAGCTACGCCACCGAGGCGGGTAATTATTCTAATGAGATCGGAATGAGTAAGGAAGCATTTTAGAGGTAATCTACCCGCACTTGCGTGGAAGGAAAATGGGAAACCATTTAGAGTAAAACCACCCTCTGTAGACCTGACTCGGGACTTGAACCAGGCCAGCTTAGCACATTGAGAGGAAGGAAATAATAACAGCCACCCCTGATTTTACATACCGTAGCCTTTTACAATGGAGTCTGGTTATTTATCTTGTCTCTTAGATTTAGAATTTTAAAATTATTAAATAATTAATTGCATTATCTTACTTTGCGTTGAAACAAAGTGTTCGTGACAAATTTTCACAACTTTTATTTTCTCAGCTGAGATATTAGTAATAGTAGCATGCTTGGACTTAGTTGAAAACGAGGGGGGGGGGAGGGGGTGTGTAATTTGTCATGTTAACTTTGTTTTTAGTTTTTTTTAGTAAAAAAGGTTTTAACAGTTTATTAGTAAGATGTAAAAATTGTGAGTAATTATTCTAACACATACATACTAAACCTATTGCTCTGTTGGTTCGAATCTATTTTAATGCTAGCTTTGTTCGCATTGGTGAACACCTGGACTAAATTCTAAGCTCAACTAGTCTGGTTTTCCTGTGACGTGGAGGTCGGGGTTTGAATCCTGGAACGGTCTCCAGAAGAGATTTTTTTTTTCTAAATAGTTTTTCACTCTCTTTTACATTTGGATTTGGGTAAACTACAGTAGCCCCATGACTTCTTTGGTGCTGACTGACACCTCACAACTGACGGCTGACGGCTTTGAAAAGCTACCAGACCAAATTATGTATCCCTACACTGTACCATATGATCTGCAAAAACATGTGTTTAGCATCTGTCATTTCTGACGGTCAAAATCTAGGTATATACCTGAATGTTGACTGTCAGAAGTCAGCTGTAAACTGTCATTCAGCACCAAAGAAGCCGTGGGGCTACTGTATCTCTAAACTCCACCTTCCTCATTCCAGCCTAATCAACGCAGCGTAGTTAAAATTAGTTCAGCCAAAATACGCAGTAAGACGTAGAATTTTTTTAAGTCTTCCTTATAAAAATTGGGTGCCTTATACTTCAAGAACAGTGTCATGTCATGGCTTGTTGCCAGAGTAAGCAAAATTAGTTTAAACTATACCTGTTAATTGTTCTTGTCATTCAGAAGAACACTCATCGACGTAAATATATTCTCATGTTAGAAGTGGGTAGACCTCGAAGGTCTTTGGGTAACGTGCTCGCTTCAGGAACCGATGTTCTTGGGTTCAAACCCAGCCGAAGTTGACGGATTTTTCTTGAGCGATAACATTCAATAGCACGACTTCCTTTCGGAGAGGAAGTAAAGCCGTTGGTCCCATGTCGATTGTAAAAGTACCCTGGAAGGTATGTGAAAATATCTTTCTCGGCAAAATTGATAGGCCCTTTCGCTCTCGCTCATAGAAATTCAGTCTTGTAGGCAAATTAAGAGCCATCGCACTTACTGAATTCCCCTAGTACAGATATTTATACCAGATGGTGCAGGCGACACTAACCAGCCGAAAGACTGAGTTAGAACATACCACAGGTACAATTTTAATAAGCCATGCTTACCATGGTATCACTCAACGACACGACACAGCTTGAATCAAACTATTATTATTATTATTATTATTATTATTATTATTATTATTATTATTAGCACCACGTCTTACTACCCGTTCGGGCTATACGCACTTACGCTAATGTGTAATGGTAGGGTGATTGTGAGATGAAATGGAGGACCTACAGTTTAACGTGGAATCCGAACCACGGTGAAGGCCTGGCATTCCCCACATTCACAAGATGTATTGTCAGAGGTGAAGTAAGGGTTTGGTAATCAGATAAATCTTTGCCGGGACCGAGGATTGAACCCCGGTCGCCAGCACAGAAGTCCGACACCTTACCGCTAGACCGCCAGGTCACCTGAATCAATCTAACCATAACGGTCTGGTAAGAATAATTTGTTGAGGTAGTGTATTTGAAACGTTAAGTTACCATGGTCACATGGTCTAAGGCATCAGTATTTTGACAGAATGGATTTCCAGTTTCAGGAAGATAAGAATTTGAATCTCGACTGGGTATATTGCGGTTTTTTTTAAGCACCGTGTTCGACTACCCGTCCGGGTTAATTACTCTGATATTTTAAGGATGAGGAATGTTTAACTTTAGAGGAAGCGTACCCGCATTCACGTGGAGAGAGAGTGGAAAACCATTTAGGGAAAATTCCTCCATCAGTACACCTGAACGGGATTCGAACCCCGATTCCCCCGTCATCGACAGTCTATTTTATCGCGAGAGTGAAGCCTTAGATCGTACGGCCACCGAAGTGGATTTGAGGGTTATTCCCCACATATTATTTTCATGTTGGTTTTATTATTACGAGTCTACGTCTGTTGGATCACACAGCTCATGGTATTGATGTCTTCAGTTTATGTATAGTAGGATTTTGGTAGGAAGACACATTTAAGAAATATAAAACATGTTCTTTGCAATCAACATTGATAATATCCGCTTCGGTGGCCGCGTGGTCTAACGCGTTACTCTCGTGTTGGACTAGACTGCTGAAGACGGGAATATCTGGGTTCAATCCCAGTTGAGTGCACTGAGGGTAGATTTTTCTAAATGGTTTTCCAACCTCCCTCCACGCAAATGCGTATACATTTCCCCTAAATTAAGCCTTCCTAATCCATTACCCATTAGTTTAATTAGTAGATAGGCGTCAAACCCAGACGCATAGTAGGACGCGGTGCTTAAAAAAAATGATTACATTTTACGATATTAGTAGTGTTATTCTACGAGTAGTGATATAATAATTTTCAAAAGGGACAGCTTCAGACCTCATGAATTTATGTAAGACTACGTGAAAGTAGATCTAGAAAATTCCTTGTCAGATGTAACTCTTCCTATGAAAATTTGAGTTTATTTGTCAATACTGCTCTATAATGTTGACTAGACTGGTCTCCGTGGTTGGTAGAACTGAATGGCCTCATCAACCCGAGTTGGGTTTTGTTGGCAACACGTGTCGAGACAATTTCCTGAACTAGTATGTAAGGAAGAATGGGGAGAATATGACGACCCCTTCCCTAGCAAGAGTTTCAGAAACACACATCAATGACACGTGTTACACATAAGATATCACATACCGGCAACTTATTTCAAACTTTGACAGGTAGTTTTCAAGACGAGGGAGATAGTTGATTTACTACCTTAAGAACCAACTACTTATTACTACTTTTATTATCATTAATAATACCCGCTTCTGTGGCCGAATGGTCTAAGGAGTCGCTCTCATGTTCAACTAGCCTTCATAAGACGGGGAGGGGATCAAGGTTCGAATCCCGGTCGGGTCTTCTAAGGATGTTTTTTTCCATAAATGGTTTACCACTCTCCTTTCACGCAAATGTGTATAGATTAACTACCAAATTTAAAAATATCATATCTAAATTTTAAAATTCAGGCTTCGAGATGAACATGTTCATGAACATGGGCTACTAATTTCTAAATCTCCGCCCTATATGTGCGGTAGATATCACGCAATACTCATGGACAAACAAACTCTTCATTTTATTAATAAATATTTAATTAATTATATTAATTCTCTTAAGAGCGTTCATCATATCAGGCCCAACTCAGCTCCCGACTTGTGTGTGTGTGTGTGTGTGTGTGTGCGTGCGTGCGTGCGCGCGCGCACGAGAGTTATGGGAGTAAAAGAGAAAATTAAAGACCCAAGATATGCCACAAATGTGTGCAGTTCATTCGTATTTGAATAATTACTCGAAATTTTCTTCGGTGACGACGGGGGACAAAGCGACAAAGTTTCTTGTTAATAACTGCAGAATGTCCCTGTTATGACAGAATAAAGATTTGTGCACGGCACTTATCTGTGAAGCTATTCTAAAAATGGTCAAAAACTGCATTTTCAATGCAGTCTTTATTTAAAACATCATTTAATATTCCAACAATGTTCAGTATTATCAACTTATATTAACTCTTTATCTCCATTAATGTTTAATCAGAAATGATCCACGTGTAATAGTGTTGGTGTAAATTTACTATTTATAGCCGACTGCATCACAAAGTTGATTGACATATTGGCATATTAATGGAATCATCTTGAGATATAAAGTTCATGGGAAAGACCCACAGTAAAACAAAGAACTGAACTACTCATCAATTTTGATGTCACGTCACTCGATGATGGATGGGTGATCGAGGTGGTTGTTCGTGTGGGTGTTCAAAGGTGGGATATGTGGACAGTTATAAGCGACAAGACCTCAATTATCTGCTAATATGTGACCACGGACCCTTCTTGTTGAGGTGGAGCGCGCTGTTGAGCTGTTCAAAGACGACACCTCAGGATGACCAAGTGGTTCTTACCGACGATATTTTGCGTAACCTTTCTCGTTCAATCAGGTAATGCAACTGATTTTACTTTCTATTTAATAGTTATTATTTTTAATCATATAAGGTTTAATTTTACTACCTGCATCAAAGGGCACTTGGACTAAACGTCAGGCTCATATAGTTTGATTTGCTGATGGCTGGGCGGTTCATGTTTGAATCTCGACAGGGTGTACCATGAATGGTTTTTCATAAGCGATTTCCTCACTCAGTATCTACACAAATGTGGCTACATACTTTATAAATTCAACCCTCATTATTTCTACCTCATTAGTGTAATCAAGTGCAAGTTTTCTTGGATGGGTAGCAAGGCATGCTGCAAAAATAAAATATTATTTGATCAAGCACTACGCGACATAAACTGATATTTCTAATATGGAATAATATCTCCGTAACTGTTTGAAAAATGAAATAACTTTCCATTGCCAAGTTGTAGGAATCTTAAAGATAAAAAAACAACTTTTATTCTGAGGAATATTGTATAGTCGGTCTCAGTGATCTTGTAAGAAGTGCTCGCCTCAGGATCTGAGGTTTGAGGGTTCAAACCCAGCCAGGGGTTGGCGGATTTTTCTTGAGCGATAAAAAGCCAACTTTCCTCGTATTGGAAGTAAAGCCGTAGGTCCCGTGTCGATTGTGATATATGTAAAAGAACCCTGAATGCTATGTGAAAATACTTTCTTTTTTTGTTGTAAAATTGGTAGGTTCTTTTGCTCTTGCTCATAGAAATTATCGTGTGCTGATATAATCAATCGGTTCAGAAAGTGCACGTTAAATAATTCAAATAAATAAATTAAAAAACAAATATTTTTTTAAATCTATATTTGCTGAGTTATAAACAATATATTTGAGGAATGGCTAGATGAAAGTGCAAAGAAAAAAATAATATGTATATTGTTGCATGTATGCTCTTTGGTGGAATTCGATGCTTTTATCACACATTAGCACTTCAGTGGCCGAACAGTCCAAGGCGTCACTCTAATGTCTGACGACCCGCTGATGCCGAGGAGATCGGGGTCTACCGAGGAAAGATTACCTCTAAAATACATCCTTCCTTATCCTTACCTCATTAGAGTAACTATCATATATGCGTATAACATGAACAGGTAGTAAGGTTATTAAAAAAACTTGTCATATGATGTATCTTAGGTATAAATTGATTTGTGTATGGATTCCATCTGTTTGTGCTCCCAACAATTTACTCTACACAGGGACTAGATACTGTTTAGTTTCAAATTATTATTTTTAAAAAAATTATTGACTGACATAGTTGTTTTAGGTGTGTTTTTTTCCTAGTTTGTAAATATTATTTTCCTACATTGGTACATGGAAGATATTATATTCCTGTTACCCTGAAAGGGGACGTAACGTATGATTGATATATCTTATAAGCTACACCATAGTTGAACCAATTAATTAATCAATTAAGTTACCTTGAAGTGTAAACGAAGGTTACCTCCTAGTTTCCGAGCTCTAGGCAAATTGCGCTCTGTTTGAATAAAAGGGTTAGAGAGTGTATGCGGTGCCCCCTTCCGCTTATTTTTATTGTGATTCTTGTAATTTGATAACAATTACATTCCATCAATCAGGTTGAGAGTGTTTTCCGTGGTCTCCACGTTTACTGCTATAGAACTCAAGAGAAACTTAGACATCTGTTTCCCGCTCTAAAAAAAATAATGTTACGGAACTTTGTTTCGTGTTTCCCATTTCAGGTGAGATACAAGAAGCACATGATTTTTTTTTTGTCTGTCTTGGCTGTTTCTAAAGAATCTTAATACTTTGGAACAGGCATGTCAAGATCCATAGTTCTGTGCTGCCCTCGAACCAATAAACCAATAAACGAAGCGGCCCGACCTCATATTTTAATAAACGTTGTATAGATGCACAATTTGAGATCATGACATTTGGAAATTTGCCATTGTTTGGGGAAATATAGCAATTGCAATTGATATACCAAATTTAGACTCTTTTAACCACCAGAGATTTTTTTTTTAAATTGTTAAATATGTGCAATATTTGGCAGCCAATTGGTGTGCTAGTAGTGTCGTGGGAAACAAACGATGAATAGCGATGATAAGTGAGTGTTGTGTATCTGTGTAGGGTCGGCGATCAACTGCTTTGTATGCAGTGAACTGTTCCACGACTACTGCGGCGAGGATTACAGCGGACCTACAGGTCCTGAAGCCCTGAAACGGTGCGGTCCCTCATTCCCGCCCCTGTTGGCGTGTCTTACCTTCAGGACTCCCGGAGGTAATGAGATCATACCGTGTCACTGTGTTGTTGGCGTGTCTTACCTTCAGGACTCCCGGAGGTAAGAGATCATACCGTGTCACTGTGTTGTCACGGATACAAACACTCTGAAGATTGATTCAAACGTTCGAAGAAAATAAAGAGTAGAATATGTTTGAGTTTGCGAAGCAATTCACACGATAGCAGGAATGTATTTGGGCCCTTGATTATTTTCCACACAAACTTAAAATAATTAATTATCTATATATTTAGTTTTCTATTGTAAGAAAAGGGTGTTTTATCTTATTGTGATGATTAATTTTGATATTGCGTGTCTGTGCTACATCAATCAGTTGACAAACAATTGTCAGACTAATTTTAACGAGAATGAGAAATAAAACTTAATAAAACAACAAGTTAAAAGTTAAAAATATCGTAAGAAATTGTTTGTTTAATATGTTGTGAATGCTAATTTGACCAATTTGACTCGTACAAATGAACAAATATTGAGTCAAGGTAAATATTTTAAATATACAAGGTGTGTTATAAAAACAAACAAAAAAACAGATATGTCTAGAGTACAAACAACATGTATAGGGGTGACCTGGTGGTCTAAGGGTAAGGTGTTAGACTTCTGTGCTGGGGTCAGGGGTTCAATCCTCGGTCTCGGCACAGATTTATCTTATTATCAAACCCTTCCTTCACCTCTGATAAGACTTGTATTCATCACAACTTGTTAATATGGGGAATGCCAGGTCTCCACTGTGGTTCGGATCCCACGTTAAACTGTAGGTCCTCCATTTCATCTCACAATCACCCTACCATTTCACATTAGCGTAAGTGCGTATAACCCGAACGGGTGGTAAGACGCGGTGCTAATAATAATAATAAAAATAATAGTAATAACCTGTATAGGGTTTTAATTATAATGACATTTATATTCAATATTCAATTTTATAAATTAAATAATATGAACACATATCTTACTACTCACGAAAGATCTATTTAGAATATTTTATAAAATGAAGCACCAATTACTTAAACGTATTGTTGACTATTCTTAAAATTGAAAAATGACATTTTGACGCGGTAATCAAACTCATGACCTTTAACTTAGTGCGCCAATGCTTTACCACTGAGCTCTCCAGGAGATTCCCCGTGTTCAGGATCATTCTTCACTCATATTTTAAGCAAAAAGGCACAAGGCATAGAGCTCTTCCGATTCAATTGTGGGCTGCGTCATATGATAGCTCACGATCTTAATTTATCGCACATATGTAGCTGACCATTTCCACGCGTCCATCACAGGCTCTGCCTTAAAATATGAGTTAATAATTACCCAGAACAGGGTTTCTACTCCTGGATAGATCAGTGGTAAGGAATTTGGCGCACTAAGTCAAAAGGTCCCGGTTTCGATTCCAGTGTCCAGGTATAATAATTTTTCAATTTAAAGAATATGTTAATTAGTAATTAACAACTTTAATAGCTTGGTAGTTTAATCCATCATTATTACTGACTGGTAAAATATTATTATAAACAATACAAGCCTTAACTTACAATAAAAACTCTGGCTTTACTCACGACTGTACTTTATTACAGGTATGATAACCAGAGGTTGCGGCATCAGGGGCTACTGTGACAATGCCGTGGAGGGGACTTACTGCGACGTTTGCTTCAAGGACGGCTGCAATGGCTCCTTCAAGATCTAGTACACTCTGTTACCATCACACACATATGTATGTTCCCATAGAGAATATTGATCAACCAGACAGTGGTAATTAAACCATTTTGTTCACAAAACACCAGATTTAATTTATCTTCAACTTTGTACCACCAAAGTTGTTGGTTCATTATGCAAGCAATACATATTCTATTATATATATATATATATATATATATATATATATATATATATATGAGAGAGAGAAA
>CABFVX010000524.1:0-16126 GCA_902151425.1 Timema shepardi | reverse complement strand
GAGCCCTTTACCCCAAGACCACCGAGATCGACATAATGTGTGTATATATACAATTATATATATAAACACTGATATACATAAATATTTTGAAACTTTACATACCCCTTAAGATGTATTCGCGTACCCCAGGTTGAGTATCCCTGTACTAAAGTAGTGTTTCCCAAATTTTTACATTGTTGTGCGCCTTTTGGTGTCATGGTCAAGTCAAAGTACCCTTTATAGTTCTTATTAAGAAAAACTAGACAAATATCTGCTCTCCTGTAAAGTGTAAACAGTCGCTCCAAATTTTAATAAAGATTCAATGGTGAGTCAAACAAAATTGTGACAAGGTTTAAAAAAAACTTATTAGAGTTCATGGCATCAGGTGAATATTTATATTAATCAATCCATCAGATGTACTTATCATTCAAGAATATTTCATGACTAATAAAACACGGTGTTAAGTCGCTTACCCCCTGAAATCTTTCGCGAGCCTCTGTGGCTACGCGTACCACAAGTTCGGTAAACACTGAAATAGTATTAAAAATGAATGTTGAAGAACTTATAATTTATAGAAAGAGTATTTTATTGTGATTTTTTTCTCTGACCACTTATGTTGTATGATATTATTAATAGTTACTATTATGTGTTTTAAAAATTACGGTTCTGTCGAGATTTAAATGAACTAACTCTGGCCTTAGCCCTATCAATCCTAAGATGGAGGAGGAGGGATATGAGCTCTCACATCGATCTTATTAAATTACTAATTTTAATCTGGATTAACGTCTTCTAATTAATCATCCAAGCAATGTTTTTTTATATGTATCTGTGAACAGTTTGTGTACTATTGCAGTTATTTTTAGGCAGGGCCAACCGAACTTAGGACGGCAGGGAAAATTGTTTATGTTATTTGTGACAACAATGTTGATATCTAAGTGTGGCAACACTGAATATTATGAACCAGTGAACAGACGTTTCTAATATATTTAAAAAAACAAAGGCAACTGTAGTGTTCCCGGACCATTATGAGCCAAACAGTGATTCATAATACAGATAGTGAAGATTTTTCAACCAAAATTAAACGTTTTTTTACTGGTTTTTAATAATGTTCATACGGTATTTTTTATCAAACACGTTAAAAATAGGAAATAAATATCAGAATGGAGCGTAAATCCAACTATAAAGCCAGATGGCTGACTGTTTACCCACTTCCAGAAGAGTTAAAAACTTGAAATATGGCAAACTTATATTGCTTCTAGCCTGTAACCGACGGAAAAATTCCAAAAAGTTTAAAAAAATATTATAGCTTCCGAAAAGAATTCAAAATGGCGGAGCAACTTTAAAGTCGGTTTCGGACCTTTTTTTTTTTTTGGAGGCCTCTTGTGGCTAAACGGTAAGACCTATCAAAAAACGGATTGCATCAAAGCTAGATTTTTTGATTTTAGGTAAATTGTGCACATTTTTTAAAATGTTATGACACACTTACGGGACAGCTTAAATCATAAGATTGTAAAAATAAATCAATATTTAAAACAACGCTGGAATACATTAATTTACACTCACTGAGGGCTTGGGTGTGGATCCCACAACGAGCAAAGTAGCCCGACACTCAACTCTAGCGCGACACTCAACCCTAGTCTGACACTCAACCCTTGCCTGACACTCAACCCTAGTCCGACACTCAACCCTAGTCCGACACTCAACCCTAGTCCGACACTCAACCCTAGTCCGACACTCAACCCTTGCCTGACACTCAACCCTAGTCTGACACTCAACTCTAGCGTGACACTCAACCCTAGCCCGACACTCCACCCTAGTTTGACACTCAACCCTAGTCCGACACTCAACCCTTGCCTGACACTCAACCCTTGCCTGACACTCAACCCTAGTTTGACACTCAACCCTAGCCCGACACTCAACCCTAGCCTGACACTCAACCCTTGCCTGACACTCAACCCTAGCCTGACACTCAACCCTAGCCCGACACTCAACCCTAGTCCGACACTCAACACTTGCCTGACACTCAACCCTAGCCTGACACTCAACCCTAGCCCGACACTCAACCCTAGCCCGACACTCAACCCTAGCCCGACACTCAACCCGAGCCTGACACTCAACTCTAGTCCGACACTCAACCCTTGCCTGACACTCAACTCTAGCGTGACACTCAACCCTTGCCTGACACTCAACCCTAGTCTGACACTCAACCCTAGCCCGACACTCAACCCTAGTCTGACACTCAACCCTAGTCTGACACTCAACCCTAGTCTTACACTCAACCCTTGCCTGACACTCAACTCTAGCGTGACACTCAACCCTAGCCCGACACTCAACCCTAGCCTGACACTCAACCCTAGCCTGACACTCAACCCTAGCCTGACACTCAACCCTAGCCTGACACTCAACCCTAGCCTGACACTCAACCCTAGCCTGACACTCAACCCTAGCCTGACACTCAACCCTAGCCTGACACTCAACCCTAGCCTGACACTCAACCCTAGCCTGACACTCAACCCTAGCCTGACACTCAACCCTAGCCTGACACTCAACCCTAGCCTGACACTCAACCCTAGCCTGACACTCAACCCTAGCCTGACACTCAACCCTAGCCTGACACTCAACCCTAGCCTGACACTCAACCCTAGCCTGACACTCAACCCTAGCCTGACACTCAACCCTAGCCTGACACTCAACCCTAGCCTGACACTCAACCCTAGCCTGACACTCAACCCTAGCCTGACACTCAACCCTAGCCTGACACTCAACCCTAGCCTGACACTCAACCCTAGCCTGACACTCAACCCTAGCCTGACACTCAACCCTAGCCTGACACTCAACCCTAGCCTGACACTCAACCCTAGCCTGACACTCAACCCTAGCCTGACACTCAACCCTAGCCTGACACTCAACCCTAGCCTGACACTCAACCCTAGCCTGACACTCAACCCTAGCCTGACACTCAACCCTAGCCTGACACTCAACCCTAGCCTGACACTCAACCCTAGCCTGACACTCAACCCTAGCCTGACACTCAACCCTAGCCTGACACTCAACCCTAGCCTGACACTCAACCCTAGCCTGACACTCAACCCTAGCCTGACACTCAACCCTAGCCTGACACTCAACCCTAGCCTGACACTCAACCCTAGCCTGACACTCAACCCTAGCCTGACACTCAACCCTAGCCTGACACTCAACCCTAGCCTGACACTCAACTCTAGCCTGACACTCAACCCTAGCCTGACACTCAACCCTAGCCTGACACTCAACCCTAGTCTGACACTCAACCCTAGCCTGACACTCAACCCTAGCCTGACACTCAACCCTAGCCTGACACTCAACCCTAGTCTGACACTCAACCCTAGCCTGACACTCAACCCTAGTCTGACACTCAACCATAGCCTGACACTCAACCCTAGCTTGACACTCAACTCTAGCCCGACACTCAACCCTAGTCTGACACTCAACCCTAGTCTGACACTTAACCCTAGCTTGACACTCAACCCTAGCCCGACACTCAACCCTAGCCCGACACTCAACCCTAGCCCGACACTCAACCCTAGCCCGACACTCAACCCTAGTCTGACACGCAACCACCTTCAAATCCATTTCCTCCCTTCCCATCAACGTCTCGGCCTACTAGGGTCTCTTAGCTCCAGGTTTTCCAACTAAAATATTGTGTACATGCCTGTTACCGACCATACACACTACGTGACCACCCCACCTCAGCTGCGGGCCTTGACTATCCTTAATATGTTAAGTTATGCATACAAACCATGAAGGTCTTATTTATGTATTTAGCTTTCTCCAATCACCTGTTCACCAGCAGCACTAAGTGATCATTTATAAGTAGAGTGTGTCTAAAAATAAATTTTAAGTAGTATTTATTTAACACCAAGTCTTAATACCCGTTCGGTTTATACGCTTAAATACTAATTACGCTTATGGATTAAGAATTGCGAAGGTTAAATTTAGAAGAAGTGAACCCGCATTTACGTGGAAGGAGAGGAGAAAACAGTTTAGGAAAAACCAGTCCCAGTTCACCCAACCGAGATTCGAACCTTGATCTCCCCGTCCTAGGCAGTCCAGTTCAACACGAAACTAGTGCTTTAGCCAACTACGCCACCGAGTCGGGTTATGTTATATTAAATATTCCCTGAATAAAGAACATTCTATCTATAAAAATGTCCTCTCGTGCTCATGAAATAAGGCAGTAATATAAGAGCAAACAAATATTTTAACTGATTATGTATCCCAATAATGCGCAGTAATCATTCAACTTTATATGAATATAAGACTCTTTAAAGACTAGATTAAAATTTATAAAAAAAAATTCAAATATAGAACAGAATTATTTAAATAAGAAAAAATACTGCGTTGTTCACACTCCCTAAATAACTTGTTGTATCAGTTCATCGGGAACAACAATAATTAATTCGAACTTTGAGATTCCAAACACTCAACCCAAAACTTGAAACTGGTTCTGTGTGTATATTATCAATTTTTTTAAAATAGATAACATATTTTAAAACAAATTGAACACTCAGAACTTCAGATATCAATATTGTATCTCTTTAATTACATAATCAACAAAATAATAACACAAAGGAAACAAATGAATAGCAGTGTACTTTTAATACTTTGATACAATTTTTTATAAAAATTAGTTTATTTGTACAAGACTTCTTATCTCTTATGAGTTTGGGTGATGTGGCTAACTCACTAATTAACTTTACTGAATTGATGATTAAATGTTTTATTGGTTCTGGTAGAGTAAGGAGATATATTGTATGGTCATTAATAGACGATAGTCATATGCTGTTTTCTTGGAAACCTAAAATACTAGTCTTTTCTGGTTTTCCTGTGATTGGGAAAGTTGGGATTCAAATCATGATCGGATGTACCGAGATTTTTTTTCCACTAAATAGTGTTCCAGTCTTCCCTAGGCGAATGTTGGTACACTTTCTCTAAGTTTAAACATCCTCACCCCTAATATATTAGTTTAGTTCATAAGCATATAGCCCGAGCGGTTAAAGAAATGCGATGACAAAAAAAACTTTATTAGAATTTTTGTCTTCTAAATAAGACTGGAGAATGAATTGATTGAGTAATTTATTTAAACATGAGGATATATCAGCACACGATTAACAAACTAACATACAGTAGCCCCATGACTTCTTTGGTGCTGACTGATAGCTCACAGCTGACAGCCGAAACCTTTGGAAAGTTACCAGACCAATTTATGTATCCCTACCCCGAACCAATTGATCTGCAAAAACATGTGTTTAGCAGCTGTCACTTCTGACAGTCAAAATTTAAATATATACCTAAATGTTGACGGTCATAAGTAAGCTGTTAGCAGTCAGTCAGCACCAAAGAAGCCATGAGGCTACTGTAGGTCAACGCTACCAAACTTAACACCAGCTCTAGTTATGTTTGAGTAGGCCTGTTAATAGACCATCAATATAAAGGGTTATCCTTAGGTTAAACCAGGCGTCTTCAGGTCATGTAATCAACCTGCTCAATCATTGGGCCATGGGATTAATTACCTATAATGGTAAATGTAATAAATAATAAAACTTGTGAAATGTGAGATTTGTGAAAGGGTTTTGGTGGGTTTGATTTGAACATGTATTTATGGTTGAGGTGCTATTATTTAACCTGTTCTTACTAAACACATTGGTTACAATATCATAAGAATAAAATAGCCGAAGCTACTATTTATGCTTTTTATTGAGGAATTGGTGACCTGTCGGTCTAGGGGTAAGGTGTCAAACTTCTATGCTGGCGTCCGGGGTTCAATCCTTGGTCCCGGCAAAGATTTATTTGCTTACCAAACCCTTCCTTCACCTCTGACAAGACATCTTGTGAATGTGGGGAATGCCGGGCCTCCACCGTGGTTCGGATTTCACGTTAAACTGTAGGTCCTCCATTTCATCTCACAATCACCCTACCATTGCACATTAGCGTAAGTGCGTATAACCCGAACGGGTAGTAAGACGCGGTGCTAATAGTAATAATAATAATATTGAGGAATTCTCCATCAAGATATCATAATCTGACATGAAGCCAACTTCGAGTCGAAGTTTTCTGATAGCTCGTGATCTTAATAAAATAAATCGCACATTAGTAGCCGATGATTTCCACACGTCCATCATAGACTATGCCTTAAAATATGAGTGAAGAATGACCCTGGACACGGGACGATTCCTGGATATCTAAGTGGTCAGAGCATTGGCGTACTAAGCCAAAGGTCCCAGGTTCGACTCCCGTCTCTAGGTGTCATTTTTCAAGTTTCAGAATACAATATCATAAGATGAATTATAATTTACCTACCATCTTAGATGGCCAAATAGACTATGGCGTGGAGATTGTGGTTCAATTCTGGTAGGATGTACTGAGGGTGGGTTTCACTAAAAAAAGATTGTGCTCGCTCTCTATCCACCCAAATGCGAGTACACTTCCTCTAAATTGATCCTTCCTCATCCCTAAAATATTATAGTAATTAGTACATAGGTGTATAATTCGAACGGGAAGTAAGACGCGGCGCTAAAACAAAATTGTCATATGGAACCAGTGGAAATACTTAAACCTAACTTAGGCTTGATTAACTAAACTCCGGTGAGCATTGTGGTGATTCAACTTTCGGGAATAATACCTAAAGTACCAGCTTCGAATCGATTCTGGGCCCCTAAGCACGTAGCCAGGTGCACTGACCACTACACCACGGGCCCGGTTAATTTGTAACTGAGTGCATACGATGTTTAAATATTCACAATATTGGCCTCTAATGCTACTTTGATCTTTACAGTTTCTCTTTAGATAAATTTTGAAACATATCTTATCCTTGAAATTAATTTTTCTTAATCCTGTACTTAAAATACCGAATTTTTTTGGATGGAACAATTGAGCGGAAAGCTCTGTAGTTCCCCTTTAAACACAAATCAAACTCTGGCTAATTTAATAACTATGTAAAACTTCAAATCTTATCTAAGTAAATTTTACTTAGGTTTTATTTTTCTGTCAATAATAATAGTAAATGATGAAATATACATTAGTATTTCATAATCTTGATGTTTATTGCTATGACGCCCTCCCCCCTGTCAGTCCGTCCGTCCTCCTACTTATTATTATTATTATTATTATTATTATTATTATTAGCACCGCGTCTTACTAACCGATCGGGTTATACGCACTTACGCTAATATGTAATGGTAGGGTGATTGTGAGATGAAATGGAGAACCTACAGTTTAACGTGGAATCCTAACCACGGTGGAGGCCTGGCATTCCCCACATTCACAAGATGTATTGTCAGAGGTGAAGGAAGGGTTTGGTAATCAGATAAATGTATGCCGGGACCGAGGATTGAACCCCGGCCGCCAGCACAGAAGTCTGACACCTTACCCCTAGACCGCCAGGTCACCTCCTCCTACTTACATCTTCAAAAACATTGGATTAGGTATTTCTCGTCTATTGTACTTATCTCAGGTGTTAGATGTGATCTCTTTGTCCGAGGATCATTTCTTGAAATGATAGCAAATATGTAAAGTAAATCGTACAGTTATTTTCTATAACCATCCAGAGAGAGCAAGTTGGATTTATATTTTTATATTTTTGGATTTTACAAACATGTACTAAAAATACTATTTGGCCAAATATTAAAAGTGTAAACTTAAAGGAGCTATAGATACATTTGAATGGAGTAAAGTAGAAAAACCAATTTAGGAAAAACTACCCTCAGTAGATCCGACCGGTATTCGAAAACCGATCTCCTCATCATCCGCAGTATATTTCTAGTGTGACGTTATAGACCCTTATACCGCCGAAGAGGGTCTTCGTCAATTTATTATCTAATTAAATTAAAAGACATAATTAGTACTACCCTATTTTTATTTATTTTTTTAATCACCACCTCTTACTATCCGTTCATGTTATACGCACATATTATAATACTCTAATGATGTAGGGATGAGGAAGGAAGCATTTTAGAGGTAATCTACCTGCATTTGCGTGGAAGGAGAGTGAGAAACCATTTAGGAAAAACTAAAAAAAAAAAAATATTTGTTTTGTTTATATTTTAATATGTAAATTAAAGCCGCATGCCATAAGAATAAAAGCTTGCCGTCTTCAGAAAATTTGTATCCTTAATAACAAATTTTGGGGGGTGGAGGGGGGAAGCTATGATTTTTAGAATGTTCTTATAGGTGTATATTGTACAGTATATACAAAATGTTTGGAAATTCAATGCCAAAATTTCACATATAATTTGTTTGAACCAAAAATAATACAAAATCCCTCCACACTTACATCCGGAAAACTATGCTAATACCATTAACAAATGTGTTCAAAGTGTTGGCGTACAACACCGGCAGAGGAAAGCTGTGCAAGCATGCGTGTACAAAAGGTTGCATAGGATCTAGGCGCACGGCACTGCACATGTAATAATGAAACGTACTTTATGTTATGTATGACCATTAATAATGAACCTCAGAACATTTCTAGATGGACAGGTGTGTTGTTTACTATTAATTGTGGTATGTTCTGCTGCCGTACTCCAAGATGTCGAGGTGTGTGGTGCCGCGCGCCTGAATCGTATGCAGCCTGTTCTACACGCATGCTTGCACAGCATTGCTCTCACAGCGCTGTACGCCAAAACTTTGAATACAATTTAATGGTATTAGCATAGTTTGCCGAATGTAAGTGTACGGGGATTTTGAATTAGTTTTGGTTCACACAAACTACAGCATATATGCAGTTTGGGCGTTGAGTATACGAACACCCTGAATATGGTATGAAAATGGTAAATTAATACGCTCTGTATTCCCTAGAAGTATCCTAGACTTTTGTCAAGTTTAAAACAATGTTCAAACACCATTCAATAACGCTACGTTACCATTTTAACACATTTATTACATAATTCGGTGGCCGCATGGTCTACGGCAGTAGACTAGACTTCCGAAGATTGGGAATCGGGATTTGATCCCAGTTGGGTTTACTGAGGATGATTTTTATACTAAACCGTTTTCCACTCTCCCCCCATTAATTCAACCTACCTCATCCCTAACACCTCAGTATAATAATAAGTACATATGTGGATGATCCGAAAAGGTAGTAAGTAAGACGTGGTGCCAAATAAAAACAATTTTGTAAAAAAAGATTTTGAGATTATTTAATTTTTTTTCAGAACTATCTTTAAATTTAAGAATATATGTGGGTGTCTTCGATCAAATTTAATAAATTTTAGGTGACCTGGTGGTCTAGGGGTAAGGTGTCAGACTTCTAAGCTGGCGGCCGGGGTTCAATCCTCGGTCCCAGCAAAGATTTATCTGATTACCAAACCCTTCCTTCACCTCTGACAAGACATCTTGTGAATGTGAGGAATGCCAGGCCTCCACCGTGGTTAGGATTCCACGTTAAGCTGTAGGTCCTCCATTTCATCTCACAATCACCCTACCATTACACATTAGCGTAAGTGCGTATAACCCGAACGGGTAGTAAGACGCGGTGCTAATAATAATAATAATAATAATAATAATACATTTTACCAAAAAAAAATTGGAAATGTTAAAACTAAATTTGCTATTATTTGAAATGTTTTTGTTAATTGTACTTATTCGAAAGACAATAGGAGTCAGTATTCTTCTACATCGTACCATCATTTATCACGTCCCATTTGAAGATAGAATCCTACTTGTGGATACTAAACAAAGACACCAAATTTGGTTTATTCTACGTCGTATACATGAGAATTTGATCAGAATGTTGATTTGATTCTAAACTCAAGATAAAAATAAAAGTAGATATATTTTGGTTTTATTTTAGAGTTCCATTATTCAAGTGTTAAATAAAAAACAAACAAAAAATCTTAAGTGCTAGACAATTATGTATTTTAAGATAAGGTACCATTGAACTGGACTCGGTGTATAGAAGGTTATAGGTATATAAGCGACGGGTCGTAACCAATTCTTCAACAAATAATTCAAAATGATGAAACTCGTGATATCTTCTCTTCTCCTCGTCACCTTGATGGTCCAAACAGGTAAATTAGGTATATTATTACTATTCAGGCTAATAACTTCAGGGACCTCTGGGATCCACCAAGCTTAGGTGTTATGATCGCTAAAGTGGGGAAAATCAAGAGGAAGTTTAAAGCTAAATCTTCTAATACGTCGATTCGTCACTCGACCGATTGATATTTCTAGGTTATAGTCTCATTTATATATATGTGAGGTATTTAACGTGCACTTTCTGAACCAATTAATTATATCAGCACACAACTTATAAACTAACTTAAATCTAGAACAGACACAAACACCAGCCCCCAGCCGCTAATTATCACTGTGAAAGGGGGGCGACCCATATTTCACCAATGATATATTTTCCGTCCAAGCCGGGTAGTCAAACCAGGGACCCTTAGCTAACGAGACAGAAACGCTACCGACTGAGCTAAGGTGTCGGACAGGTTATAGTCTTGTCAAACAATATACCGAGCATCTCTCTGGGAAAAGACTGAAATGACGTCACAAAGATATATTAAATAATTTTATACAAATTTGTGTAGGTGGCCTGGTGGTCTAGGGGTAAGGTGTCGGACTTCTTTGTTGGGGTCCGGGGTTCAAACCTCTGTCCCTGGCACAGATTTATCTGATTGCCAAACCCTTCCTTCACCTCTGACAAGACGTGTATTAATCACAACTTGTGAATGTGTGGAATTACAGGCCTCCACCGGGGTTCGGATCCCACGTTAAACTGTAGGTCCTCCATTTCATTTCATAATCACCCTACCATTACACATTAGCGTAAGTGCGTATAAACCGAACGGGTAATAAGACGCGGTGCTAATAATAATACACCTCTGACAATACTTCTTGTGAATGTGAGGAATGCCAGGTCTCCACCGTGGTTCGGATTCCACGTTAAACTGTAGGTCCTTCATTTCATCTCACAATTATCACCCTACCATTTCACATTAGCGTAAGTGCGTATAACCCGAACGGGTAGTAAGACGCGGTGCTAATAATAATAATAATAATAAATTTGTGTAAATATATCAAACTGGCAGCAGTACAGGGATTTGAGCCCTGGCCATTCGGGTGTACGTGACTACCGCTCTAGCTGTTGGGGATATACGAGTGTCAAAGAGCGGTTGATACGCAAGGCCGGACGGTCAAGCCTCAAATCCCTGTTAGGATGTTAATTTTATATCTTAACACAATGTAATCTGAAAAGACGTGGTTGTTTTGTTACATCATTTAAGGGGAAGTGTTTCGTATTACATAACATATTGGTCCTGTTCTTACGTACATTTTATGACTGGTCTAAGATTAGTTTATCTATTTTAACTCCCCGTAAACGGATCGTGCATATAAACAGTGTCGTGGATCGTTTCCAGGGTGGATTTAATGAGGTGGACTAGATAGAACTAACACAATATAGGGCTAGGGTGTAGTGAGGTGGACTGGATAATACTAGCTCAAAATAGGGATAAGGTGTAATGAGCTGGACTGGGTAGAACTATCTCAAGAGAAGGATAAGGTGTAATGAGGTGGACTGGATAAAAGTAGCTCAAGATAGGGTTAAGGTGTACTGAGGTGGACTGGATTGAACTAGATCAAGATACGAGTAGGTTATTGTGAGGTGAACTGGATAGAACAAGCTCAAGATAGGGTTACCTCCTTTGGCTTCAGGGATAACTGGTTGTGTCAAGAAGACGGCAACGTTGTGTTCAGACGCGTGTGGGTAGGGATAGGAAAAGGTCAGCGAGATTGTTCCGGCAACGGCAGTCGTAGTGGAAGGTAGGATAGAGTCCCGGCAACGTGAGTCGCGGTGAGAGGTAGGATAGAGTCCCAGCAACGTGAGTCGCGGTGAGAGGTAGGATATATTCCCGGCAACGTGAGTCACGGTGGGAAGTAGGATAGAGTCCCGGCAACGTGAGTCGCGATGAGAGGTAGGATATATTCCCGGCAACGTGAGTCGCGGTGAGAGGTAGGATAGAGTTCCGGCAACGTGAGTCACGGTGGGAGGTAGGATATAGTCCCGGCAACGTGAGTCGCGGTGGGAGGTAGGATAGAGTCCCGGCAACGTGAGTCGCAGTGGGAGGTAGGATTAGGTCCCGGCAACGGCAGTCATGGTGGGAGGTAACGGATGATGGCGGAAGGAAAGGGAGTTAAGACAAAAATTGCTCTTTATAAAACACGACAATTTATTAAGCTCTTTCAAACGATACACACGGGCTGGGTAGTCACTCTTCGACTGGCCTCTGACCGAGGAACCACCGTGAGGCACAACAAGGTGGCGTAATTTTGTAGGTACAGTAATTAACTTTATAATGGCTAATGCCATGGAGTAATTAAGTATGACCGTTCGTTAACAAAAAATGACTTTGTTAGCAGACCAAACGAATCTACTAGCTTCAGTTTCAATTTTTCTCCACAGGATCAGGATTGAAATGCTACGTCTGTGAGGAGTTGCTCGACTCCTCCTGTGGAGCCACCTACAATGGCACAACCCTGACAGATTGCGGCAATCTCCTACCAAACCGCGCTTGCGTGACGATCACTGAGTCCAGTAAGTAGCATAATTGACATCAATGTTCGAGACTGCAGCTTGTAGTGCTTACCTGTCCCTTGAAAGAGTTCAATTTCCACGAGAGATTCTAGCGTTACGACGTGACTGTTAGGGGATGTCCGTAAATTGAGTACTCATATCAGAGGTGATGGAAGGGAGTAGTACTTGGTGTGATCAAGCGTGACAGGGGGGTAGGGGAGTCAGATAATGCGTGACGTCACATTACATTTAAGCTGCGACGTTATGGATGATCAAGATATATTTCACACTGTTAATTAATTTAAGTTTTACTCAGAAAGTTTTAAAAATATAACTTTGAAAAATCATAAATTATTAAATAATTCTAAAAATTGTCCTACAACGTCACAAAATTATCATTTTTTATCTTGAAGTAGTTTATTTGTAAACGTATTTTTAATAAATTATCTACAACGTAAGATATTAGCTTGGTCATAAAAAGGTCCTGTTGGAGTCTCCAGCCAGGATGTGGATTTAAAAAATTATGTGGAAGCATGTGTCTATCTAGAATAGGAAACAATAAATATGTATATTTAAAAATCAAGTCAATGATTTCAAGGAGCAAAAATATAGTTACTGTGTAAACTAGTCAAAGGAAGAGGGTAAGTGTTATCAGTAGATAAACTAAAGGCCTCACAGAGTGCACTTCTCATTTTACTCTCTCTATCTCTCTCTCTCTCTTTCTATTTCGTACATTGGTGTCTACGTGTTATAGTGCTTGTAGTTCTTAGGTCAAGATGCAACCCGCTTCACAAAATAGCTTCGAAATCTTCAAGTAGTCAACGTCGTTAATATTGTTTTAGTTTGGTAAATTTTAACTACTCTAAAATCATTCTATAAAGGTTCTATAAGGTTGTTTCTGAGGGTGACTTAAGATAGAGACACACACGCACTTACGGCCGTGGAGAGCAGAGGAGAATTGTGCTTTGTTTGTCCTAACTGGTATAGCGGTCAGAGTTCCTGTCAGATACAGAGGTACCGAGCTCGATCCCCGGCACTTCCAGATTTTCTGTAAAGCAGTGGAGGTGACCTAGGGATCTAAGGGTAAGGTGTCGGACTTCTGTGCTGGTGGTACAGGGCTCAATCCCAGGTACCGGCACAGATTTATATGATTGCCAAACCCTTCCTTTCACCTCTGACAAGACGTGTATTAATCACAACTTGTGAATGTGTGGAATGCCAGGCCTCCACCGTGGTTCGGATCCCACGTTAAACTTTAGGTCCTTCATTTCATCTCACAATCACCCTACCACTACATATTAGCGTAATTTCGTATAACCCGAACGGGTAGTAAGACGTGGTGCTAATAATAATAATAATAATAATAATAATAATGTAGAGCAGTGGTTCTGTAACGGGGTCAACTCAACCTCTGGAGGACAATTGAGGAGCTACTTGGATGGCTACGATCTATAAAACTAAGATTAACGCCCGGAGAGTTCGTTGTGCCGACCACATGACATCCTCTAACAGCAGAAGTTGGTACTATCTTCAACAACAGATGGTGGCCACTCTATCAGTATGACTCTTTTGTAGGCTGAACCCATAGTCTTACTATCAACAAAACTAAGATAGTCTATTTTTTAATATATATATGTATTCGTAATTATGATTTATGATTCTAAATAATATATATCCCATATTAATCCTATTAAGATCAAAGAATGAGGGGCTTGACTTATAGTAAACGCACATGCATTAGATTGGAATAAATATAATAATTTATTTGACAGAGATATGATGTGGTTTGCTATTTCATAATATGGAAAGTGATTAACACTATGAATGTAGTGTCCTCGTGACTATGTTTATCATGAAATATACAAAATATCTCACAAACATTTTGAAATGTATATACTTTTTATACATCTGTGCTTATTTTTCTATAATATAACTAAGTAATTTAATGTAGCAAATATTTTTTTAATAACCACTTCATGAGCTCGCTATTATTGTAAAAATTTAGCAGAATAATTATCCTTGTATAACTAACGGTTTTTCTATAAAATGAAAATTTACAAATAAACTAATAAAGTAGTAGCTATTTTGGCAAAATCTGTTAAATCATTTCTTAGAAAAATGTATCAACAATAACTTGTGGAGTATAGACAAATATTTCAAGTACAGGTCTACCTTAATACTAACAAGGGTTGGGTCATATTTTGAATACGATTTAATATAATCGTTAGCTTCAGGTTTATAAATGTGTTAATATCTTTAGTAGCAGTAAATATGGCAAACAAAATAAAGTATAGCTTGCAGAAAGCTAATTATTAACTTTGTCCTCTTGTTCACAGTCTCAGGGTTTACCTCCAGACTGTGTGGTATCTCAGGGCAATGTGCCCTCACCATCGGTGCTACGTACTGTCAAACCTGCTCGGTCGATGGTTGCAATGACTCCATCCCTTCTTAAGGAAGGGGATGAAAAAAAAACACTTTAGAGAACCATCGTATCGTCAACTTCTAGCATCTTCCTGTTCGTCCAACATTGTCGTTTTCCACTCAGTTTTTCTTTCAGCATCTTCAACTTCAAGCATCGTCTTCATCTGGCATCATCACCAGGACTGGATTTACAGCAGGACTCAGGGGCTATATAGCCCAGGGTGGAAAAATCAAAACCGACGACAAATTTTGTAAAAAAATAAATACTATTGATATTGAAATAGTTAATATTGTCCATCTCTTTCTTACTCTACAAACACAGTATTTTTATAAACACGTATGCTACATCCCGAGATGGATGTAAAAAGTCCCTGGTAATAACTATTGGGATTACGTGTCCCATCATGTCAAGGGGATAGATAGGCTACATGCAGTGTTATACTATCATTATTTACTACTTCTCTGTATGGCGTTTAGTCTATAGCAGTGGTCACCAAATCGTGGACCGTGGTCCGAATCCGGACCGCAGATACATTTTAAGGACCTTGATGAGATAGTGATAAACATTTAAAAAAAATATGCTATTTCGGTGGTGGGTGGGTAATAGCTACGTAAGGCCAGTAATAATAAATAAGTAAAATAATTAAAAGGAAAGAAAGTCACGTTTTTGAATTAGTATAGTCCTATAGAGCTTGAACTTGAGTCACTGTTAAAGTTTTGTCGGACTACGGATTTATGTCGAGTTTTTAAAACGGGCCTTCATCAAAAAAATAATTGGGGACCCCTGGTCTATAGTTTGTATAGACTGAGGGTGATAATGTCTGAAGGGTTTCCCGGTTGGAGGGTGAGGGGTGCAAGATCTGTGTAGCTCTTTTGAGGCAAAAATATAAATCTGTCACTGATCCCCCTCACCTTTTGGTAACTTCACCTTACGTGGTGTCAACTACTATCTTTTCTCTTTTTTGTAACAATTACATTTGTATAATTAAGACTACTTATCACTAAAATAACTCATTTCGTTAATAAAATATGTATTTTACAAAGCATGTTTTTATTTATTCATCCAATACCACTTATCACCGCCGAGATCTTTTGGTTTACAATGGAGCAAAAGATCGTGGTTTACAATGGAGCAAAAGATCGTGGTTTACAATGGAGCAAAAGATCGTGGTTTACAAT